>JASANE010007291.1:0-63139 GCA_030248225.1 Trileptium ribeirensis | reverse complement strand
CTAATATAGTTGGAGCTTATGCTACCTTGGAGTATCAAAAATTTCCTTTCTGTCCAAAATGCAGATCTATAAAAAATTTTACAAGAGTCAAAAACAATTTTCTTTCATAAACATATAATATCAAAATCCCACTTTTTGGGGGGTAGGTAGGACCTTTAGTCTAACCTTAAGTCTAACCAGGATCACGGAACACATTGAGCAATACAATTGTACGAGGCTTTTTGATGAACTTCCGCGACCGGTATTTCCTCCCTAGCCAATAGGGGACCGATGACGTTGGACTGAAAAAACATTTAGCGAGACAGACGACGTAAGTGTCAGAGTTCCGACAATGAACTAGAGACGTGGAGGAGATGTGTAAAAGTTTGCACAGACGGCGATGATACCACATTTTGAGGGAGCGAGTTCCACGGCTGCACCACCCGAAGCGCAAAGCTGTTTAGTCGGATGTTTAACCGAGCCCGCGATTTAACCAGTTTATAGCAATGACCAAAAGGACCTAATCTTTATAAATACAGCACACACCAAGCTGCGCAACATTTAATACAGGCTTACAAATCTTCATTTTGGAATACAAAAGACACCAACTTTAACCATTTTTTGGTTGAAAACTGTCCATAAATACATCGACGGAGACCGAATATTTTTTAGTTAAATTACACATCGAGGAATGTTAAAAATGCATAACGTCTGTATTTTCCACTGTAGGTTTTTGTTCAAATTACTCTTGTCGTACAATAGAAAAACTCTCAATATTTAATTAATAATTGCCCATGTGATAAAAAATTACAGGTACTAACGCGTAAAACAATTTTTGACGAAAATTTTATGCCCTGTTTTTTTACAACGCAGACCAAAAATTAAAATTTACATAGTTCGAGCAATGCCAGACCATAAAAAGTCAAAATCCTGCTCTCACCTGAGTTGGTCTTACTCCCATATTCCTTTTTGTTCCATCTCCTAGCTGTCTTTGATCTTTGCCATGTGAAATGCGCCAACAGAATATATGTTGTACTATGGACCGTAGACCATAATCACAATTTTTTTGACCCTCTAAAAACCTGGAAACATCAACTGAGAAGCGCTCCTTCTCCATAAACAATTAGTAACACATTTATCAGACTTACTATGAATTTCCAGTACCTATGAGCTGTTTTTTACTAGGGAACGACACGAAAGTTAAACAGAAATTATTTTATGTGCATTTAGGACAGTCACATTTTTTGCAACAGAGTTGGGTCTTAGAGTCTAGTGAACGGATGGTATCATATATAGTAATGCATATCACCAGACCGTGCTCATGCAATGTCAAAACAGCGTATTATATCTTGATGTTCTTTAATTTTGTTCCAACCACACCGCTGATAAGCCTAGGTTAGGGGCATAAAGCGAATACTTCCCTCGTATACTATTATAAAAAATCCTAAATGATATTTAATTTAATTTGTAATTTGCACCAATTCCGGAACTGTAAATCGTTAAATTATTCCACTCAGAAACTTTACACCACACCCCGGAACATGTTCACAAGTTCAAAGTATATAAACGCGTGGCGCAATCAGGTATGATTGACAAAATCTATTCCCATATTGATTTAAATTTTTTGAAATATTTATGCCCTTAAATTTCTAAGTTAAATTCAGAAGGTATAAAATAATTTTTAACTAATGTCAAACTATCTGAAACGTTTGTGAACTAAACGATTTAACATGCACGGTATATATTTCACATTAAGCCTCAATTTCTGATTACTTTCGCTATCCAAATCTCAAAATCTCAACAAAACGGTCCGAGAATTGTGGTTCTGGAACCCATGGATATAATTGGTTTAAAAATACATTCCAATATTCTCTATTTAATTTTCAGAAACTTTTATAAATAAATATGTTATAATTTTAATGCCAGATGAATGCTGTTCTGGCATTAAAATTATAATATATTTCTTTATAAAAATTTCTGAAAATTTATAAAAAATTGATATGAATAAATGCTAGAACATTTTTTGTACCAATAAAAAGTTCTTGGAATAAATAACTACGTTATATTGCCAAAGAAAGATCTCATAAAACTGACCATGCTGACAAAAGCCCATGTTTTACCTCAAATTTAATTTCACAAATATTGACCAACTTGGTCTATTTCAAAATTATCACAAAGCAATTATTTTTTTAAACACTCAAAATTTTCAACAGATTTTGGATTTTAGGATTTTAATACGCTTGTGTTCGATCCAGGCTTGCGGCACCAAAATGTAGCCTACGTGGTCCTAGGGGTGTTTAGTCCCACCGTAGATTACACACAAACTACGACAATGCGAGCACTAAGAAATATGTTGTTTTATGAGCTTAATACTAATGCCTTAATGTATCACCAGTTATATCGGATATAGTTTATTTCTCACACTACAACAACTTACAAGTTCTATGCAGATTAAACAAATAAACGGCTGAACCGTACTCACCTTAACTCCGCAGCTTCTGAGGCCGACTGAGGCCCTGATCTAGCTGCGCAAACGCTTAAATACCCGAGCTATAAGTCTACTCCCAATTTTCTCCCTATTGATTCCTCTAAGCGATCGAAATTACATAATAAGTTTTCCAAGTTTTACTCTGGTTCCCCTCCTCTAAAATTCCCTCTTAAACCTAAGTGAATTTTAGTCGTTAGAGAATAAGTTTTTATGAATTTCCCCGAATTCTTAAGTGTAAACAAAATGTAAGATTTTATTCGAAAATCCAGCATATACACATATGCATATCCGCTAATGTAGGCCTAATGCTTAATGCACCCAATCCTTACCCTCAAATTCGATATATTTCCATCCTATGACCTAGGCTCGCATAACACTCTTTTTATTCTGTTACTCCCTGGAAAACTCTCTCAAAATTAGCTAAGTTCTAAAATTCTCCTGCACCCTGTATAAAAATTCCAGCATTAAATAGTACATATATTCCAGCACATAGTAAGCTTATCTAAACACACATAACACACATTATGCTGCATTAATATACATTGTTTCGATACACAATAAATTCATAAACATATTAATATGTTCTCACACTTCTAATATATTGTTTATAGATAATAGTTTATAGATAGATACACGTGCATAAACCTTTGTATACAACATCTGCAACCAACATTACACATAATAAACAATCACTGCATGGCACAAATGGTAAACAACAACAAATAAGGGACAATGCATCGTTACAATAACAATCATATATTGTTTGGTTCGTTGGAATTGCGAGTCCCGTGAATCAGTCACCGGGCTTGTGTACACTCTCTCGCGATACAAAAATATTAACAAATTTTTCTGCTGACAATTTCACCAATTTTGAAAATGTATGACGTTCTCTTCCATCAACACATAGATCGCTGACCCCTGTATCTGTGTCAGTCGACCATGCCTGGTCGAAGCTCTAAACGTAACGATTGAAGATACCATGTCATATCGTCAAGAACTTGTCTTAGTATATCACGAGTTCGATCATTGCAATAGTATCGGAACGAACTCATCATAGCTACATGATTTGGAACGGTTGTACCGTACTTAAATCTTTCAACCGCTTGGAATAAGAATAATTGGTAGTACACCGTGTATTTGTGGTCGGTGTAGTCGTTATTCATAAGTGATCAAAATAATAGTTGATTGATTTCAATACATACAGAGGCGCCTTGGTCAGCGGAATCTCATCTGCCTTAAAACTGTAACTTTAACTAATGTTACTTAAGTTAAAAAGCAAAAACAAAAACCGAATATATCTGAAGCCCAGGTGTGCAATGAAAACAGCCATATATTAGCGGTAACAATATGTGATGAAAAACAAATGGAAATTCGCTTAGATCACTGGAGTCGCTCCTATACTTTAGATATATTCAAAAAGGCCAAAGTCAAAACGGCTTAAGCTATATGCAGGCTATGCCGTCCTCGACATACTAAGCCTAAACCTAACCTGTAGTCTGAGCTATGGTCTCTATATGACCCCAATACTAATCCCAAGATTAAGTCGGGGTGCTGCCGCCCCGAGAACCCACGCACTAAGCTGTTCTTTTATACGGATATAATGTCACACCCCTCAGCTTCACTTTGGCTAAGCAATAAAAGGCACAACTAAGAGTATGGTTGTTCCGAAATGTTATCCTTCTCTACAAAGCTGTTGGTTTATGTGGCACAAAATTGCTGCGTTTTCGCGAATTTGTGCAATGAGCCCCAACGGTAGGTTATTCCGTTTATGGCACATATGTAGTCCTTAAACAGATTTCTATCACACGTTTTTTACCTTCTACGTGTAACAAACTGGGTTATCTGACAGGTCCCCAGTCAGGTTTGTTAGAACATAACGATAAAATGCGTACCTACCTCGTGTTAAGATATGTAGTTCGCTAACCATTTGCTGGAACACTTTGTGTCATAGGCTGAATTTTAGCTCTGGATATAATTCAACCTTTATATATAATATGATCGTACTACAGTTTTCATGCTTCCACTTATCTAATTGACAATGGTTAAAAGCGTCGCTCTCAATGTACAACCGTGGGTTCCATCCATCTCAGCGTCTTGAGCTTGTCAAACATTGCACGACACATATATTAATTCCGACATAATATATTTAATCCCATGCCACTGTTTATAATTTCAATAAAAATACTATACAACCTGTGTTATGAGGGTAAATAGCGCACATCCATCAGTGTATTCTTAAACTTTTTTCAAAAAGAAATTTCACGAATGTGGTAGTAGAATTATTTCCTTGTGTCGCATCGTACGTAGCTATTGCGTCTAATTGTTTGAACAAAAACGTCGGATACTAAAACTCGACCACGTAATGGAGCAACATTTCATGTATTTATGACATAAGCCTTGGTAGAACAGATACTGTTCATAATTTTAATAGGTATTAATCATCTCTGACATAATAAAAACGCAATATCGAACCAGCGCTGCCACAAGAATAGCACATCTATGGTTTGACCTTGGTAAATAAACTTGAGCGCATACACAATTTCAGCTTAAATTCGCCCAGTAATAGACGCAGTGCCACCATGGTTTAACGTAGCATTTATTTAATTTTATTACAGACTTTACCCCGTACGATCCTAATTGCTACAGTGCTTCACATCCTGTTTTGGCTTGGTTGGACGGAATATGTATTGTTTGGTTCACAATAGAGTACGTATTGCGCCTTTGGTCAAGTCCTGAGCCGTGCAATCATTTTAAACTTCCGTTAACAATTATCGACGCGCTTGCAATTATGCCATTCTATGTCGAGGCGGCTGTTTTTATCGCGCTAACGTATTTGTCAACGGCATCACCTGAAAAAATGGAAGCAACTCTGCAAGTGCCGCGAATATTGCGAATTTTTAGGATTTTCGGACTACTCCGGTGCGTTTAGCTTTACAAGATGCACATTGAATTAATACATAACAAATTGGAGTATTTAAGAACCTATGAGTATTAACAATGATGGAGGAACAGCACAACATTCGAAAGAAATTTAAATGATAATATACCAGCGCATACATACAGAATTATTTTAACAAAATTTACATGAAATTAATATTGTTTCTCCTTACACGACAGTTTGAGGTTTAAACTGAAATGTTTGTTGAAATTGTTCAGCTTGTAAAATTTATAAAAAATAGCATTATTGATGGTTTATTCTGCTGCTCCAATTGGAAAAACATAAAGTTTTTTCATTTCCGTTATAAACAAAGGTAAAATGCTGTGCCGCATTGCAGCTTTGCTGCAATGCAGTCTTATTGTGTATAGGCAAGCAATTCGATTTTTGCGAATCTCTATGTACGCCACGAGTATCGGCGTTTACGGGTCTCACTGTGAGCCACAAGCTTTGTTGTTTACGAGTCTTTATAAGCCTCAGTGTCATTTCTGTCACTGTAAACCTGTAGTGTCGCTATTCAATGAGATTCGTTGTAAGGTACAAGACTCGTTGTTCGCGACTATCGTTATAACGCCGCGTGTTTCACTGAAAGCCAGGCTTTTGCTGTTTACAAGTTTCGTGGTACCCACGGGTGTTGTTGTATAAAGCGTGTGGTTTTGTAAGTCATGAATCTTGCTGTCCATGAGTTTATGCAAGCATCGAGTGTGGTTTGTTCACAAGACGCGTCGTTTAAGAGCGTCATTTTATGCCAAGTGTCTCAATTCAAGCTATGTGTTTGGTTTGCTAACCACGACTTTCATTGTTAGCCATTGGTGCCGTTGTTCACGGGTTTTATTAAGCCGCAAGTCTCTCTGTTCATGAATCTTCTTGGTAGCCACTAGTCTCGGGGTTTATGTGTCTCATCGGAAGTCATGAGCCTTGTTCCTCGTGAACCTCATAGTAATGACTAATTCACGTTCACGTCTAATTGTAAGCTACGAGTGTTACTTTTCGCGGATTTCACTGTAAGCTAAGTGTGTCGCTATTTACTAATCTAATTTTAAGCCACGATTATTGATTATTGATATTATCGTTGAAAGAGAATTTCTTTGTAATTCCAGAGTCTCGTTGTGCACGAGGCTCATTGCAATCCCGAATGGTTGTTGTTAAGGGCTTCATTATAAACGACGAGTGTCAGTATTTTACGAGTCTCATTGCAAATCACAAGTGTAATTGTTCACGAGTGTACTTGTAAAAGGCGAGGCGTCTCGATGCTCACGTGTTTCATTATTAACCATAAGTCCAGCTGTTCTCAAGTCACATTGCAATCTAAAGGACAAGCTACGAGGATAATTGTGTACGAGTATCATTGTAAACCACGTGTTCTTATTCAGGCGGTTATACAGGGATGGCGGGAAGGTGGAGGGCTACCTACCATTAGCCGAGTGAAGGGCAGAGAAGGTGAAAACCACCCTACCACAATTTTGCCTTACACTGTTGGTAGTGCGAGCAACTACTATTAAAACTTCTCGATTGTAACCCACGAGTATCGCTACTGATAAATCTTATTGTAAACCACCAGCGTCAATGTATGCGAACCTCCTTGTAAGCCATGAATATCGTTGTTAAGGAGTATCAGTCTAAACAATGAGTCTATATTTGCGGGTCTCATTGTAAGACACAAGACTCGTTATTCGCGAATGTTCTTGTAATCCACAACTCTTAATGTTTACGTGTCTCACTGTAAGCCATGAGTCTTGTTATGCACGAGTGTCATTGTAATCCACGAGTCTCGTTACTCACGACCCTCGTAAAATCGACGTACTTTGCTGTCCACTTTTCCCACTGTAAGCCATGAGCCTTGTTATTCCGAATGATATTCTAAGTCGCTAGTGTCGTTCACGAGTTCACGTGTCACTTGTTGTTAAGGTAAAATGTAATTATAACTTTGCACGATAGGGTTTCCTGATGTCTCTGTCAATGCTTGGGTAGCTCTTGTGGCTAGAACTACAAACTACAAAACTAGTTCGTTTTTAGAATTGTGAAATTGGCGCGATATTCAACAGAAATTCGTTTGCTTCCAACAATATTTATTCGGAGCTGGAAAGAACTCCTCATGTTATTGGCATATCTTGTATTTACGACGTTTATATTTGCGGGTCTTCTATACTATCTTGAAGCGGCTGAGCCGACCTCGATTTACAATAATATACCAATCACAGCTTGGTGGAGCATAGGTAAACTCACTGCTTTACTATAACTTAAAAGTTTGGCTTTTCCAATCATAACGACGTTATTTACTTTATATGCATTAATTCTGAGTAGAGCGTAAAACCTTCTTCAGGTAAGCCAGCACGTTAATTAATAGGATTTAAATCTGCGAAATGCAACCCGAAATATGTTTGTCTACCGAACATGTTATTTGACCATGTATTTTGGATTTCAGACTACAAAATTAGTTGCTGCGAATTAAAGTTAATACAAATTAGAAATAGTTAAGAATTATTGGTAATAATGGCCACAACAAAGGCATCTGTGGCAGTGTTTATACCGTTTTGTCCTGAGCTAAATTACATTGGTGTAAGGCTCTACTGTGATATTTAATAAACGAAAGGCTGGTTCACATGCTCAAAGTTTGAACAAAATTTTAGGTCAGGTTTTTAAGCTTAAAATTGAGCAAAAAGATTGAACGCGTGAACGCACCCATGGTTAACTTGTACACACAGGTGAGTTTCTTAGTACGCTGCTGTACCCCCGTTTTTGAGTAGCTTACTAGGAAAATAACCTGGGTGCCTAGTTAACCAAGAGTGTGTTCACATGTTCAAACTTTAATCAAAATTTGAGCTCAGATTTTGAAGCTCAAAATTGAGCAAAAAGATTGAGCTTGGAATTGAAAAAAACTTAGACACCCAGCTGATTTTCTTAGTACGCTACTCAAAAACGGGGGTACAGTAGCCAAAATTGAGTGTGGGCTCACCTGCTTTAACCTTCCTTTTGCTGCGTTCCTTTTCTAGGTATGATTGTTTGTATTGCGCCTCGATGGTTCTCCTATTTTTTGAATAGTTTTGATTGTAGGTCCACCTGAGGAATTCTTACGGGAGTGTTTTGCGCGTAATCTAGATCGGTAGTTATGGGAAGATTGGGTTGATCTGGCGTACCGTAATATACTTGGATAAAATGGAGCTATCCTCTAGCACGGATCTGTAGCCTATTACAGTATGAAGAAATCACATCGGTTAGTACTACAACGTCTCCAAAAGATATATTGCCACACATAAGGATTAGATCTGCATTATTCTATAATAAATGAATGGTTTGTCGAACCTCTGTTAATGTAGCAACTGAGCCAACGATAGAGATCAATGGGTACCAAATATATAGGCGACATACAAGAAATTGATGCAGCTATCAGGGATACTATTTTATTACGATCAACGAAATCACATATTTACAGAGATGATTAGATGACGATCCCTTTGTCGCAAGTAGTGTGGTTTGATAAATGTTAAACTATAGAAACGTAAAAAGATGCACCTGACCTATTATTCAATAGAAATATCCGCTGATGTTGCGAATTCGATGTTAATTTTCTTCGTGCACTGAACTGTTTATACTTAACACAAACTGCATGTATACGCATGAGTACTAATTGGCTGCTGAAATAGAGACATTTTGTCTTGATTTGTGTCAAGCTGATACAAGACGTTTCGGGGAAAATAATAGTTTTCTCTTCTAAATAGTTTTCTGTTCTTAGTATATAATTTGTAAACGAGAAAGAAGTTCTTTATCATTCGAGAAATAGCTGTGTTTACGACCTATAAACTGATAAACACCACCCCTAGCTACACAACTACCGACAACCTTATTTAAACTTCTATCAGGCTAACAATGTAATATCAAGTTAATATCCAAGGCATGCAAATTTTAAACAAGTCCAGTGGGTACCGCCTGAAGCAACTTCCAGCATAGAAATCAGTTGCCTGTGTATATTTCAGTGATCCCGAAAAACAAATGCTGCATTTCCACTGAAATTCAATCTATTCACCATTGCCGTTCATAGTTTGATAGATATTTTTTCAGCAACATTCTTCTCGTTTTCTGAAACTGCGCCGGAAAGTTTTATGGGCAAAGTGGTTGCAACGATAAGTTCTATATTCGGCGTTGTTTTACTGGCGCTACCGATCAGTATTATTGTTGAAAAGTTCGGGCAGGTCCTCGATGAATTTCAAACCGAAAAACGCGAAAAACGATACAAAAACAAGTTGGAAGAAGAGTACGGCGAGCGCGAATACCGAGCAAAATGGCTTACGCTCAGAGTTCGTTACCATGAATCTCGTAGAGCAGCAAAAGGCAACCGGAAATGTTGCTTTTAAAAATCTGCCATCAAGTGTTGTCAGAAAATTTGAAACCGTGATTTTAGCAAAATTCGAGTTTTACCAATACACAAAATATAAGCGTATTACCTATGGAATTTTCACTATTATAGCAACAGGTAAAGCGTTGCTAGGTAGATAGTTAGAATTGTCATAGACAATAATACTGTATGCATGCATCAGATAACCGTTCCAGGTTAAATCGGATATTCCAAAATATTTACAAATTGCTGAAGTGTACATACTCTCGCTGAAATAATGACGGGATAAACGCATGGTGAAAGCCGGAAAATTCACTGTACAACGGTTATATATAACTTTTAATAACTTTGAACTAAAATCCAGCAACAAGCTAAGTTGTCATTAACCTTTCATCTGCCGAAATAATTTTTGTGACGTGCAATTTTCGTTACGCAAGCAGGCGCCAAGAATGAAAGCACGATTGCGTTATTTCAAACAGCGTACGCTAACGATCGAGCTATTTAGGCACTGTTGTTTAAGAAGCCTCGCAAAGAAGCGTTTTTAGCCTAGCAACGTACGCGCAGACATTGTACGACAAACTTTAGTTAATACAACACTTCCCAATGGACGCTAGGCTCTTTGAGGTCGGTGATCGTTAAAAGGTTAATGGAGTTTTATATCATTGTTATTTATTAACAAACTGAATGCTATGGCTTACCTAATAGTGCATCGAAAGTGAGGTCCTGGAAACAACTATGTATGGTGCAGATATAATAAATATGATAAATATAACGATATAGTAGATGAAACATACCTGTATACAAGCTACGTCAACCAACACTTGCGCCAATTTTGTCCATAACTTCAAGCAGTTATTGCAGTCTGATTGAAGTCTCAACACTAAATCGTGAGACACTTCTTGGTCATACACAAACAATCTATTGAGCTTAGAAAGCTGCAGGCGCGCTCCACGACGTGTCATCGGAACTCGTCCGATCGGTTGCGCACATGTCTAGTATTTAATATGCGTAATGAGGTAGCCCTGGAAGGCTGATATTGACACCTGCGCAAAGGCCATTATGCATACCACTATTCCCTATCTCGATCTCATTCGCAAGTCGTTTGACTAAATCATCAGATTATGTAAAAGTAGATGTTAAGCGTACGAATATTGCGTAATTGCTAATTGTTGTGTGAAATTTCACTCAGCCTAAGCTTCTCGAGGCTGGGGAATTCACTCAGCTATAATTAATCAGTGTGGCTCCCACATGGTTCCGTCTCTGATTATTTAGTGCCGTACTCAGTACATTTCGATTGGTTAATTAAGATTTTTGAACATTAATGATGAAATTTGAACTTTAATACAACTTCGTTTGTATATACGTTTTGTAATTTCATGAGCAATTTTCTGTACAACTTTTGTGGGCATTACTCGTAGTATATTATTGATGAAAATGTTAGTAATTATGGTAAAGCAAACGCGTATGGCTTAGGATCTCATTCAAAAGCTGTAGCACGGCGTCTCGACGGACAAACACTTAACATAACGCTGCCAGAGTAAATAACACCGGACACCTGAATTGGTTTTCTAAGTTTGATTTTGAAATATGTACACTGTAAAAAAACTAGGGCATGAAGGTATACTGCGAATAATAACAATAACATGATTCAAAACCAAAGGGGCATACCATCGACAGCAGCGTATACTGGAATAAATTATTCTAGGCCGACATTCAGCGTTAGACAATGAGCGCTTACGTTCACGTAAACAGATGGCACAAGGAAGCAACAATTTTGAGATGGCCCAGATCAGCGAAGTTGGAATCAGCTATTGGGTCAAAAAACGTAACCTAGCGTGTTTTTGAATACTCTCGGAATAGCGCACGGCCTTAATGAAACTTTAAATCTGAGCAATTTTATGCTAATTCTGAATTCAGCAAGACGGACACGGTATAACAGGGAACAGAGTTACCAATGCACGCCTAAAACGTTAGATTGAAGCACACAATAATACATAGTTGAATGCATTACTTGATGGCACCCTATATGGTCTAAACCCAAATATTACACCTTACCAGTTACACACATAGCTCGCTGTAATCAAATTCCTGTCTTACCTAGAAAATCTGTTAGTAATTAGGTTTATTTCTTGCGCTGGCTAGTATTAATTGCAGAAGATCCAAGAGCATGACCGATCATGTATGCGATATATCCAGTTTAGAACTGCGATAACACTACGAATTCGCTAAATGAATTGTAATTTTATCGTACATTGCAAGACCGAAATCACAACGAATATCAGTAGTAGTTTTATGCTAACAATTTTTGCGATAGGAATACCGTAAATCTTCAGTTCGAAGACCGTTAGGGCATGACCTAGAAGCCTAGAACTATAAATAACATGCTATAGTTTGTTCTCGATATTTTGATTCTGAAATTTAAGCAGAGCTGTGGTAATTATCTAAGTCCCGAAATAATTTTTGTGACGTGCAATTTTCGTTACGCAAGCAGGCGCCAAGAATGAAAGCATGATTGCGTTATTTCAAACAGCGTACGCAAACCATCGAGCTATTTAGGCGCTGTTGTTTAAGAAGCATCGTAAAGAAGCGTTTTTAGCCAAGCAACGTACGCGCAAACAGATATTATACGACAAATTTAGTTAATACAACACTTCCCAATGGACGCCAGGCTCTTTGAGGTCGGTGATCGTTAAAAAGTTAATGGAGTTTTATATCATTGTTATTTATTTACAAACTGAATGCTATGGTTTACCTAATAGTGCATCGAAAGTGAGGTCCTGGAAACAACTATGTATGGTGCAGGTATAATAAATATGATCCATATAGTAGATGAAACATACCTGTAAACAAACTACGTCAACGAACACTTGCGTCAATTTTGCCCATAACTTCAAGCAGTTATAGCAAGTTTCAACACTAAACCATGAGTACAAAAGCCTGTATCGGTAACTATGAAGTTTATAGGGTCTACAGAAACGATAATTTTCAACACTGTGAAATTTTGTGTTAGTTTTAGAATGTATGGAGCAATTTCTTTTACCATGCAGTCAGAAATCGTCAGTTTTGAAGATACCACGTCTTGGCAATGTCTTACCAAGATGTTTAGAAAATGTGTATTGTAAATAGGATGTGTTTGCTATAAAGACATCTTCATCTTTTACGAACGTTTTAGTAATAACTTTCAGGGGCTAAAAATCGGGAAAGATGTTCTACATTTCCCAGATTCTAGGTCAGCACGAAAAATTATGAAATATGTAAATGTGTTGCTTAGTAGCTATATTTTTGTCTTTATCATCATTCCGCATTTATATACTATTTAATACGTGTTAAATCTTAGCCTATGAAGGTTAAAGCTTAAACTAAGCCTTAGAGTAAGCTTTGCTAAAACGGATTACCTGTAATCTACTGAAAGTTAAGTGTAGCTTTCATTTGAACCATTGTACCGAAAGCTAGAAGGTCTTTGAAAAGATTTGGAGAAGATAGGTGAAAACTCAGCATAATGTAGTTGAAATAATATATTATCTGATCTTCAAGCTGAATCAGCAATATTTGAGGCATCAGCGGATATTGCAAAACGTTGTGCTGAGTATGTTGCTTTACGTATATTTGCACGCGTGTTGTTATTCGCTTGCTTTCTAGGTTCCTTAAGGAACCGAGTAACATTTACCAGATAGTGGTATACCTAAGCCATTGTAACCTATGCAATCAGGGTTTAACCAGCTGTGCCGGCTTGAGTTTTTCAAACATTGTGCAATATTCAAACTAGCGCGGTAGTTACATGGTTTTAGTCCGAAACAAATGAATACTTTTCAGTTACGGGCGGTACGCTGATACTGATGCTTTAAGGTGTTGTCGCATGCGCAATTAACATTCCATTAGCTGTCTCTCTGATCCATTTGACTCAACAGTTTAAGAAGACATTGCAACATACTTCGACATGATAGCGTCATTATATCTGTATTCATTAGTTCTGATGTGACTAAATTGAAACAGTGTTTCATTTATATATCGCTTCAAATTTTGTGCTTAGGCTTCACCAAAATCATCTCGCCGACACCCTCGCTCACAAGACAATATCACAAATGCTAGCAGTATGGATTCGATAAAAGTAAACTTATTGATTAAACTGAATTTACCTTCATACTGTAAATTATTTATTTCCGAGGGTGTACCACACATCCGTAGGTACTATCCTTAGGTGTTTCATTTGTATATCGCTTCAAATTTTGTGCTTAGGCTCCGCCCAAATCATCTCGCTGATACCATCGCTCACATGACAATATCACAAATGCTAGCAGTATGGATTCGATAAAAGTAAACTTATTGATCAAACTGAATTTACCTTCATACTGTAAATTATTTACTGTATTTCCGAGAGTGTACCACACATCCTTAGGTACTATCCCTAGGTGTTTCATTTGTATATCGCTTCAAATTTTGTGCTTAGGCTCCACCAAAATCATCTGGCCGACACCCTCGCTTACAAGACAATATCACAAATGCTAGCAGTATGGATTCGATAAAAGTAAACTTATTGATCAAACTGAATTTACTTTCATACTGTAAATCATTTACTGTATTTCCGAGGGTGTACCATACATTCCTAGGTACTACATTTTTTAAAGTGTCGTATATACCGTTAGCTATCAAATTGGCGCGATATAACTATAACGGACACCGTCTGTAGGTAATACGGTTTATTAGCCAACTGTGCTTTGTAGTTTTATTTAAATCCTCGATATTTGTATCTAGGCCACATGAACGTTGATGAAATAATGCCGCACCCTGTCAATACAATTAATTGTAAGAAGACATGGTGTACTTGGCACTGTGGAGAAGGGCAATACCCCTAGCTAGCTACCTTTGAAAATGTATAAAAACATGGGGTGTCTACGACACCCTGTTGTTGACAATGTGAGTGACACTGTGTGGTGTACATGGGTCCCAAACGTTGTAACATTAGGCTCTTATACGGACACTACGCTAATCTTAAGACTAATGCGGAGGAGGGCCGGCCACCCCCGAACTCCTGGATTAAGCTGTTCTTTTACTAACGTTATAATGTATTGCCCCTTCAGGTTATTTGTTCCCCTTTATTAAGGTGCAAATTCCGAACATACCTAGCATATCATGTCAACTTTACTTACTCCCCTGTTACCGGGGAACACTACATGATCCCAGTATCCATCCAACACATAGCTCATTTAATTTGGGTATTGGCTGCATGTGCCAAAGCATTGTCGAATTCTACAGGTCGCAAATGGCACCGCATATTTTAAATATGTATCTATCATGGCCCTTGGGCCTAGCACTTGCCTACTCACTTTACTATCGAGAGCATTGGTCAAACAACACCACGTTTCAGTCTACCAGCCTATTTTTCAATTATAGTTGGTAGGTAGCTTGTGAGTGAACCAATTTTGGTCAAATTTTCACAGTGAATGTGACCTTAGGTGGCTTGGCTGCGAAAATAATATCGCTAACATATACACTTGTAAGTTAAGGCTTAAACCAAATTTTAGTGCCATATGTAAGAAAATTTTGTCAGATATTTTCCGTTATAGCACAATAATCTACGCTCTCCAACTGCATTGTCAAGCTGCCAAAATGCGTCATCAATAATCTCAATCCGTTTCACAGGCTAAAAGCTACTCTTGCTTAAAAGAATGTCTAAGCCTATCCTAAATCTTAGTACAAACTGACCTGATTTGCCTTATATATTCACGGTGTACATGATACAGCGTGACATTATCAACGCTCCTTTACGGTTTCATTGCCACTGGAAAAATTATTAAGGTATCTAAGTCAGATTAATTTCATTCTACCAACCCAACGGGACAGCACATTAAGTTTAGTTTCAATGTCTACGGCCTCGATTCGATCATATATTTGCAATACTAATGATACGATCAGTGATGCTTTAAAAAGCTAAATGTCTTATCGCAATGCGTTACGGAAGTGTAAGAGTAGGTTATTTGATTAAATTTTGATTAACTGCTCTCACATGACTCACAGTTTGTATTTTCTCCTGCTTTCTGTGTATACATTTTATTACTGTTATATAGACCAGTTATATAAAGCAATAGTTAAGTCAATGACGTAACAAAGGATCTAAATATTCTCAATACAAAATAAGCTTGTTGCTTTTTCAAGCACCAATTTTTACAATCGTGGTCTTGTTTTGGCTTCATGTAATGGACGACCATAATTGTTCCGCCAGAAAGCTAAATATTTGAATCTTTTACTACACAGCCGTTATCTCTGCCGAATATTTATAGCAATCTGTGTTTAAAATTACTAATGTAACACATCACATTGTATGTCTGTGGATATGTATGTCGAATTATATGACTATAACAGCAATAACGTGTGTGTGGTTTACAAAGTATGGTCTTGAAGGCCCATGTCGAGCTTAAGTGTATATATATACTTAAAAACAGCTTGTGAGGGGCTAGGGGTGCGGAGGGCTTAGTCCTTGAGCGTCATATAGGGACCTTATCTTATGCTAAGGTTCAGGCTTCGTTGATCGATATGGCTTGTGCTCCTCAGCTTTATGTTGATCCTTTGATTATCATGTTTAAAATTGCATTTAAGATTTTAAAATTGCATGCATCTACATTGTCCCAAAATTCAACAGCCTAATTAATAACTGAGGAAGCGCAGAGAGTGTGGCTACTCTGAGCTTAGTGACCTTTGCGTCGTTCTAAACTCGGATTCCTTAGCTCTTTTAAAGTCCCACTATAATACCAAACAATACCATATTCGCAACTTTACGGTCATATTAATCATATATAGAAACCACATAACACTATTTTTCCTTAAATGACCAAAAAGAATTTAGAAATTTAAAAATCATAAGTTTTAAAGAAAATTGTAATTTTAAGACAATCTTTCTGCGTTATAGAGCTCCAAAATTTCGCTTATTTGATGCATACTACACAAATGCAATTGTTTTTGCCGCATTCAGCAACGCCGAATCTATAAATATTTTCTTATATCCTATATACATCTTATATTGAAAAAATTGTGAAATTTGACTATGTTAGTACAAAAAGTCACCAAATTTTACCTTGGAACCATCCTGCAGACTTAGCGACACACCCAATGACGGTAGAAACAGTAAAATAATAGTATGTAACTGGTCAAATAACCCTATATCCCATTGCTCACTCCCAACAAGAAAAAAACTTGCTTCAAATTTAATTTCTTTGGGTATATTTTTAAACCTTGGCTCATAGCTCTAAAATTGCTGCTGTGACACAAAATCATAAAATCAAAGTTGTATTTCTGAATGGGAAGCGGTGTCCATTTTTCAATCTGATGCCTCTGGCATGAATTAACCCATAATGTTGAGCTATTCCGAATGGTCAAAATCAAAGTCTTCGACTGGCGCCGGTTAGTAAAAGTTTAGGTAGACAATCATGGGAACAACGCAAACACTAAACTAGGCGTACAACTACGTTTCATTTTGCGTCGAATAAAGAAATTGTGAAATCCATCAATCTGATGAAGAGTGTCGCAACCAACAAAAGAGAAAAAAAATATATGCCGCAATTATGCGCTATTTGACGAGACTCCGCTGGCTACATTCGATCAATTTTACCATTGTATATTACCCATTGTATTGTAATACAATAGATCACGAATAATTAAACCGTCACACTTAACTTTGACATTAAATAGGGTGCTCCCTTATTACTGGCGAGTACTAGTAAGCCATATCTTCAAGGCCTACCTGAAAACTTTATTTTTACAGCTTCATTTCAAAATTTAGTGAAGCAAAATAACGGAAATTCTGGAAGGAATTTTCATTATGGTATAAAACCTGGCGCTTATTTCAGAAATCTGAGCCATGGGACATTTCATTCGAGATCGAGCAAAATCATTAGCACTCAAAGTGCTTTTATATTTCAGGGAACATAATTTATGTACGAAGTAGTGCTTTAACTCAATGCGATGTGTAGTGGTAATTTGTATGCGTTTTGTTATTAGCTGGCGTTGTGTGTAGCCTTAAGGACTGAAGCAACCGGCGTCGCTATAGGTAAAACATTTTTGAGCACAATTCTAAGCCTAATAACTCAGCTGCGACTTATTGAAGTGGCATCAGTTTGTTCAAAACTAGTCGAAATGGAACTAAATCATTTAAGGAAGTGGTAAAAAAATAATATAATAAACATAGCTACTCAAAATTATTTGACAAAATAAGATCTTGGTAGTTATTAAATTATCTGAAAGCACTAAAAATTTACGCCAGCATCCGATAAATTTATTTAAATGATTTGATGGGGAAAAAGAGTAAGCAATATTACTTTGTTTAAATTATGAAATTTGTCATATCAGAGGATTTCAGTCCTGACAACGTACTATCAATGCTACCTTCGCACTAATAAACTTTGATCGCAATAATTACATATAGCAATAAAAACCAAATATAAAGTGATTTACTGAAATCTATGGCTGTAATTCTTGAAATAAAGATATTACATCCACTTACAAAAACGGTTATAATGCAAAATTTTCCTTACTCAAAACAGTACCCGAAATTGTCAATCTGTTATTGGCAAAGTTATAGATATTATATACAGTTAGATGAATTCAGGGCGTCGCAAGAGGGGGTTCACGTTTTACTAACGGGCGCGAAGACATAATTTACAGATTCAATTAAGCGCTCATCTAGGGACATCCTTTGGGAACAAGAATGACATTCCGCAAAGTTGCCGAGAGCCTTTCTTTTTGCTGTCCGTTTTATGTTTGAACACGTTGGATCCACCCCATCAGGAGATCCTACTTGCCCAACTGAATATAAAATAAATATAAATAACCGACGCCCACCGCGTTTGAATACTATCCACGTCTATTTTTTAACAGTAGCGACGCCCTAGCATTGACTAGAACACAATAAATCCAAATGGTATCAGTTCTAGAACAATATAATGTCACTAAATAATAGTGCTCTAGTAACGATGTAAATCATTGCATACGACATAATTGTTGCTAGTGCATAATGGGAATGACATTGATAAATCCAAATGTCCAATATCCTTGTATGTGGAGGGCGTCGAGCTGAACTTGATATCACACTAGAAGCTTGAATTCCATACATCTTTTGATTCCGATGATTTCTATAAAAACGCATACCATTTGATTGAAAATAGCATTGCAGCAATTCGACGACAACTTCCGTATGGTTACTGTAAAATCTATTTTTTCCAGTTGGAATATAATTTTTGCTGTGTAACCCTGAACCTGTAACATCCTGATTACCATTGAAAAAGCATTATAGTTGTTGGGCTAGAACCACAATGTTACATGAAACATTAATGCGTCTGACGCTGCTTCGTTAGTTTGAAAAACTTGATGCAGCTATAGCAGCACCGCAATCGAATCTATTTCAAATAATACTATTGCCGTGGGGAGTGAAGGGGTTGAACGCCGCCACTTGAATTTCATTTGGCGCTCTCAGGTTTTATACCTAACTGCAAAAAGAATGTTTTCCACATAGAACCGGCACATCGATGATCTCACAATATGTAGGGGCTTTGTCAGGTAAAATATCCTGGCGATGGGCCTGAATAATTGTCTGCATGCAGTAGCTGTAAGCTCATGACATTCAAAGAATTATTAGTACCCATATATTAAGCTCTCTTTAAAAATAAGATGTTCATAATCACTAAATTATACAGCTCAATGCTGCGCAGATGGATAACAAAGACTCCTAGAAAATGGCTGTCATATGTGTATTGGGTAATTTTGGGCCGGAGAACAGCACTATGAGATTGATAACAATCTTGGCGCCATGATTTATTATGTATCGTGCACCCGATTTAAGATGCGTAGTATATACACAATTGCTTGAATCTAAACAATTCAGTGGTCAAATCGGGAGTGGCGATGTTTGTTTCTGCTAACATCCACCCTTCGAACCTAAAAGAGAACCTGCGTAATTTTTTGGTGGGACCGCAGTTTAGAGATTACTGGCCCAACGCAAATCACAATGTGTGAGCGATAATTTGGATATATCTCACGCCTCTTACAACGATATTTGCGTAAATCTAAACGCGAACACTTCGCATGCATTTTATACGGTCGATTTACTCCAGCTGTTGAATGAGGACATCGTGACAAGGCAAACACCACTAACGGCTGCTAAAGCCAACTAAAACAATCTTCCTGATATGCATAACACTAATTAATAATTCTAGAGCTTTGCAGTGAATTTATGTGGCTGGAGAGGTTTTGATATTACGAAATAGCAAAATATACTGCTGCATTTATCAGAAATACATGAATACACTAAAGCAGTAAAACACTTCTGTATTGAATTGAATTCTTACTTTGCAAGGTCTCCACAACGCTAACAAGAAAGCGGATTACATTGCAATATTTATTATTGTGACTTACGCATAAAAAATTCAGAAAATTTTTATAACAAATAGCGTGTTTATTGAATTTTGTCGTGACATATTTTCAACAGTCAAAAATGTTTCATAGCAACAGCTATCCAATCCTCAAGCTATTTCATTTAGAACAATCGCGCAAACGCCATTTTATGGTACTTCCAGTTAATCATATATGTTTATTAAAAATACAGGGCTTACAATGCCGACGGTTCTGCCGTTATTTTCACCCAAAGGTCATTGACCGGCTTTCGAGCGACTGTACGAGCTGGTGATATTAATTTTGCAGCTTGAAACCAATTTGAGATTTGGTTTGCGAATTGATTTGAATCAGAAACAAATAATTGACGGGTTGCTCGATTTTCGTTGGTTAGTGGAAATAATCTGAAAACCATTTAGTTGTTATAATTAACTAAAGCAAGAAATCTGGCGAGCCGAAGCTCAAGCAATATTTCCGTTAAAACATTTTTGTTCATAATTTTACTTATGAGCCAGTAAAATGTGCAATTCAAATATTCAATGATACCTAAGAAATATAGTTAACATTAGTTTAGTTGTTGTTGACCCAGATTTTATAAATATTTCTCAACTAATTCAAGACACGAAGAGGTACCAATTAAAACACCATTTTAAATAAAATTTGCTCACATGAACCTAGACAATAATTTTTATCTGACAGATTGTTTTAGCTGTTAAATTTAACGTCGAACATTCTGGAAACATCAATTTATAAAAGTAGTATATCACCGAAATTAAAATGCTTTACTATCGGTTCATACTTGTTACGCCATATCTAGTAATATAAGATCAAAAATTAGAATAATGTTTTACCCTATTTGCTTAGTTCGCTCTACAGGTTGAACGCTAAACCCACGTCGGCGTACCAATTGAATAACGCTGCGGTCACCGAGAAAATGTCCTAAAACATAAAGCAAAACTATAAGGGTTCATTTTCTTAAATCAATATACATATTTCTTGCTTTTTACACTCCAGTATTTCAGCAAAGCTCTCGTTGATAGAACATGTTTTTAGCGCAAAAATATCGATTAAGCTTACGACAAATCATAACTTCTGCAATTCTTGACATTACTATACACAATTTTAATGCGCACACTGTATACAATTAATTGAATATGTCGGTGTTACACTGTGAGTATCAACACACGGATACGTTAGCGACAACCAATCATCCTGTCATCATTCCGCCATTTTCAATACTGACACCTAATCTCAAGAAAATGTTAAAATTATAACATTTAAAAAGTATTCTCAGGTAGAATTTGTGCCTATAAATTTTGTTGAGCATGGCACAGTATCAGATTTATACTAGAAGTATGAAATTGGCATTTTCGTTCCACTTATAACCGTATCTTAGTTTTAAATGGCATAAGATCAAAATTTTAATAATTTTGATTTGTACCAATAACTTTGCATAAAGTGGTAGAATAGTTTTTTATAAAACAAACAACACAAATGCATATATGTTCGGGCGCAGTAGAGTGGAGGGAGTGCAAACCTCCCGCTTTTTTAAACAATGCGACTGATTTACAAATCTAGACCCCTTACTTTTTAATCTATTTTAGTGTAATTGATGACCAAACGAATCTTAGGTAGTGTTGTGCCCCAATTTTGGGACATATCTGTGGCCTTGGTCTTCAGTGTATCATACTTATTTTGTATATTACATTTTTGTTACATAATAATTTATTGAGATTGATAATATGGAGAATGTTTAAGCGAACAGTTGGCATTAAAGTTAAATATCATTGTCACACTACATACCTGCACCGAATGCGAAAAAGTGCGTTCGCTTTGGATGCCTGTGAAGGAGTTTGGTCACACGACGTGCCATTCGAAGATTTCGTTTACGAATAAGCTTTCGATGGAAGTACGAGTTAAGCATTATGGCTTCATCAGAATTAAGTATGTCGTCACCGGATATCTTAAATATGGCAAACCACCATTACAAAGCAATAATTTAAGAATACGCGGAAAATGCTTTTCTTACTGTAAAGTTAAACTAAAAGCTGAAATAATTGGTTGCAGTATATATTGGAAGTTCATGTATAAACTGTGCTGATGAAGTTATGGTGCGCGGGTCAGCATGTTTCTTTAGCTCAAATACACAAGATGGGTCACTGGTGTCAACCAAAAAAATTGTTTACTGTTTAATTAATAATAAATGCAAGGTGAAACATTTTAAGAGCTAAACGCGACTGATGCAGCTTTAGCCGCAATGTTTAATAGCTTATAATTGTCTGAACCCTCAGGAAGTCGTATCATCAAGAGGACTACACACACAATAGCACCTTGTAGGCATCCACGGGCTCGAGTATTTTCAGACCCAGGAATCCTGCAAAGTGTAAACTCACATTGGGGGCTTTGCAGACTTCATCATTATACATTTCACAACAATTCAACTGTAATTAGTTTGATCATAGTTGATTGTTTGCCAATAACTCTAGCTACCCAAGCTACATGTGTGAGAGCGTGTTCCAGTATCGGAGTTCACTTCCATACTGTTGGGCCCATGCTTTATATTATGATTTATATATTGGCAAATATGAATCATAACATTTAAGTGTTGCATCGCTTGACCCTTTCATGCTTGTTGCAATAAACGGATCCAAAGCACATTGTGCTGTGTTGTGTCGAGTTTGTAGCCTAATCTATGTTTGAACGTGTACTGTTACTCGCTCGCTTTACGTGTTTCCTTAAGCAATCGAGCAAGAGCACCTAGATAGCTCAGTGGTTTGAGTGACTCGTACAGTCAAGGATAGATCCTTGGCGCCAGCTTGCATTTGTAAACCATTGCACGGTACACTAGTAACTTGCAAAGACAGGCGAACCTTAGTGAGTACGGCTATTCTGCATTTCTTGACCATTTTGTCGTTCAAGTTCAGGTTGCTAGGGCCACTTGAAGTATCACGATAGCAATAATACACTGGAAATACTTCAATGCTATGGTGATTTTAGCCATATATCAAAACTGAAGGAATCTTTATTTCTTCTTCCAATGACAAAAAGACAGAAAAATTTGGAATTAATAGATTACCAATTAAAATATTACAATTTGGAGAGTAGTTCCACAAAGACTTGCCTTTTTTAATGCGTACCACGCAAATCCCATTGCTTTTATCGTATTAATATAGACACGCTCCATTGACCTACATACACCTACATTGGAAAAGTGGCGAAATACAACTATTTTGGCTTCCAAATTTTGCTCCGGCATTGTCCCGCAGTGCTAATAACAAAGTCAATATAGGGTGAAAACAATAAAGTCGATTTATTTAACTTTTTAAATAACCATATAATCCTATACTTCACCCTTGCAAAAATTTTAAAATTTTCACTTTTTGGGGGAACATTCTAAACAGTTGCTCACAACTTGAAAGTGGCAGCTCTGACCAAAATGCACAACAGCAAACTTCTGAGAGGATTCTGTCTGGCAGTCTCCGTTTTTCCCTCGGAAGTAGGTCGTACACAGGTCGCGAAAGACAGATATCTGGATAGCCAAATCTCAAAAATGTGACCCTTGGTTCCTTTGGGACTCATTTTGCCACAGGAAACGTGTTGAATGTGTTTAACGTCTAATTAAGGGACACAAATAGACTCAATTTGTGATCAACTAAAAAATTGTGAAGATATGAGTTTGATTTCAGCAGACGGACAAAAATGAAATGAACAAGTTGATTGTCCCAAGAAAGGATTAATATGCAAGCAAAGCGCGTGACGATAACGCTTTGTTTGTACTTTATACGTCGAAATCCTTAATTTGAATCCTAATAACGGATTTACCAAATAAAAGTTTCCCTAACACTCCACTTATATAACGTACTTGTATAAAATCTTTTTTAAAAACAGCCTCGTCCAGATAACCGCAGTTGTAGTTGTAAATTATTTCTTCCGCTGAATGGGACGAATGCGAGTAGTGTAGTTGTGACCACATGGATTGATGTCGAGTTAGTGTTCGATTAAGAGCGAACACTACCTGAAATATATAAAAAAATCTCAAACAAGTGCTCCGCCGTATCCTCGGTTGGCAGTGGTGACGCCAGCGGTTGGGTTGCAACAGATGCCTGATATTTTCTCAGTAAGACCACTCTATAAAGCGTCTTAAGGATATCATGGAAAATATACTAAGCGTATGCTGTAGTTGTTTGGCGTCCAAGATATAGCTTGCCACACCTAAGCAAACAGCCAATTTATTGCGAAGGACACATATATCATAAATATGTGAGAGAAAATGTATAAGACTAGTAAAGATGTCTATGAACCCAGTTAATAATACATGTGCGTCAGTTAAAGAGTGGGCGTGATGATGTGGATAGTGAGCAATAAACTGATATATATACACGCGTAAGAGTCTTCGAGATGTTTTTGTATATAATGAGTAATAAACTGATATATATGAGCAACAGAAATCTTATATGTACTATGTATCTTATATGTATTATTCATTATGCACTTATAGTCTGCGTGATGTTGCAGCTAATGATCCATAAATTGATATATGTAATAGATATCTATATATATCTATATCTATATATATACATGCGTACGAGTAAGAGTCTGCGTGATGATGTTGTGGATAATGAGCCATAAACTAATATATATGAGCAAGATTAAGAGCGTGCGTGATGATGTAGATAATGAGTCATAAACACATATATATGCATGAGTTCGTGTCTGCGTGATGTTGATGTAGATAATAAGAATTAAATCGGTATATATATATATATATATATTATATATATATAATATATATATACATATATGTACATATATATATACATATATACCGATATAATATATATATATATGTATATATATGCGTAAGAGTAAGAGTCTCCGTGACGATGTTGTAGATAATGAGCCATAAACTGATAAGTATTCGTAACAGTAAGAGTCTGCGTGATGTTGTAGGTAATGAGCCATAAACAGGTATATATGCGTAAAAGAACGAGTTTGCGTGATGATGTTGTGGATAATGAACCATAAACCGATATATATTAATATGCTTAAGAATTCGAGTCTGCGTGATGCTGATATATATATGCATAATAGTAAAGAGTTTTCATGATGCTGTTTTGTATAATAAGCCATAAACTGATATATATGGCTAGGAGTAAGAGTCTTTGTGATGCTGTTTCGGATAACGAGCCGAAAACTGATACATATTCGTAATAGTAAAATCTGCGTGATGTTGTTATGGTTATTAAGCCATAAACTGATATATATGGGTAAGAGAGTTTGCGTGATGATGTTGTGGATAATGAGCCATAAACTGATGTTGCTTGCACAAGGGTTTGCGCTATTATGTGGTGTATAATGAGCCCTAAACTTACATACATGCTAAGAGTAACAGTCTGCCTGATGGTTTTGGGGATAATGAGTCATAAACTGACATTGTATGTGTAAGGGTCTGCGTGATTATGTGGTTTATAATGAGCCGTAACCTTATATACATGCTAAGAGTAACAGTCTGCCTGATGTTGTTGGGGATAATGAGCCATATACTGATATTGTATGCATAACAGTTAGCCTACGTAAATAATGAGCTATAAATTGATATATATGCGTAAGCGTCTGAGTGATATTGTAGATAATGAGCCATAATTTGATATATACGTAAGAGTGTCTGCGTGATGATGTTGTGGGTAACGAGCCATAAACTGATATTGTATGCATAAGGGTCTGCGTGATTATGTTGTGTATAATGCGCCCTAAACTTATATACATGCTAAGAGTAACAGTCTGCCTGATGTTTTTGAGGATAATGAGTCATATACTGATATTGTATGCGTGACAGTTAGCCTGCGTAAATAATCAGCTATAAATTGATATATATGCGTAAGCGTCTAAGTGATGTTGTAGATAATGAGCCATAATTTGATATATACGTAAGGGTGTCTGCGTGATGTTGTTGTGGGTAACGAGCCATAAACTTATATTGTATGCATAAGGGTCTGCGTGATTATGTTGTGTATAATGCGCCCTAAACTTATATACATGCTAAGAGTAACAGTCTGCGTTATTTTGTTAGGGATAATGAGCCATAAACTGATATTGTATGTGTAAGGGTCTGCGTGATTACGTTGTGTATAATGCGCCCTAAACTTATATAAGAGTAACAATCTGCGTGTTTCTGCTGGGGACAGTGAGCCATAAACTGATATTGCATGCGTAAAAGTAGGAGTATACGTGATGTTGTTGTGGATAATGAGTAATAAACTGATATTGTGTACGTAACACTTAGCCTTCGTAAATAATGAGCCATATATTGATATATATGCGTAAGAGTCAGCGTTAAGTTGTGGATAATGAGCCATAAACTGACATATATGCGCAAGAGTAAGAGTATCCTTTATGTTGTTATATATAATGAGCCATAATAAAGACATATTGCATTGTCATAAGAGTTAACCTGCGTAAATAATGAGCCATGAACTGACATATATACGCAAGAGTAAGAGTATGCGTGATGTTGTGGATAATGAGCCATAAACTGATATTGTATGCGTAAAAGTTAGCCTATGTTAATAATGAGCCCATAAATTGATGTATATGCGTAAGAGTTACCATGATGTTGTTGTGGATAATGAGTCATAAACTGATATTGTATACGTAACAGTTAGCCTTCGTAAATAATGAGCCATAAATTGATATATATGCGTAAGAGTCAGCGTGATGTTGTTGTGGATAATGAGCCATAATAAACTCATATTGCATGCGTAACAGTCAACCTGCGTTAATAAGGAGCCCATAAATTGATGTATATGTATTAGAGTTAGCATGATGTTGTTGTGGATAATGAGGCATAAACTGACATCGTATATAACAGTAGATACAAAATGGGAGTTTTGCTCCCCCCCACATATGTGGGGGTGAGTGGTGTTGACATATGGTTTTTGACAAAGAAAACAATATATTTAATTAGATAAATAATTATTAAGGAAACCAAAAAGGTGTTGCTAGGCAACAAATATAGAACTTGGTTCAATATTTCAATAATTAAACACCAACATTCTGACACAATACGTGTAGAACATGCAACTTATCCCTCACGTTTAATGTACAAACGCTTTGCTGCGGTTATAGTATCCCAACTATCATATCACTATATCCAAGAGACTTAACATACGACCAGCGCACTAAATGCAAGCCGAATTATGATATAGCATGATGCATAGAAAAAAGAACTCCTACTCAGCGAGTAAAACATATGCTTGATAAAATTACATCATAGCTGTAATATTTTGAACTCATAAAACACAGCTAATATCACTTATTCTGCATATAATATACCACTGGTCAGGTTCGTTTAGCTTTAGCAGCATCATATAGGATCCAAAATGACATCATACTTGCTTTACACTCGCTACATGTCACATCATTTATTCTGCGTAAAATGAGGTTACCTTCTTTTAGCTGCAGCAGCATCGTTTATTAGATTCAAATGACTACTTAACTGTATAATGGCATTCTAAATTGTTGCATTAGAGGCGCGGGATATTTTTACTTTACATAATTTACGCTGATTTAAGCTAGTTGATTTGGTTTGTGTGTTCTAAATTCAGCAGTATTCTAAAGTATTTACATGTATAACTGGTAAATATCATCGATCATACGTCCACGAAATCGCTATAGATTCTTATATAACTTCTGTTTGTAAAGCTTTTCACCGATTCGACAGAATGTGATTGAAATTTATACCTATAGGTTTTCTACTGCTCTGATTTCATTTTTGCTATTTAAATAAAGCTAATTTACATAGATAATAAGATATAATTACATAGTTAATAATTTAAAACTTATAATTTAATAACTTTTCAACAAATAGTTATAAAGTAGCGAAAACTAGTATTTAGAGGTTTCAGTTATGCTGAATTCATATTTGCTATTTAAATGAAGCTAATTTGCATAATAAGATGTAACTACATAGCTAATAATTTAATAACTTTTTAGCTAGTATTTATAAAGTAACGAAAACTAGTATTTATAGGTTTTCAGTTACACTGAATTCATTTTTGCTATTTAAATAAAGCTAATTTACATAGCTAATAAGATATAATTACATAGCTAATAATTTAAAACTCATATTTTAATAATTGTTTAGCTAGTAGTTATACAGTAACAAAAAATTAGGACATAAAGGTTTTCTACTACGGTTAATTCATTTTTACTATTTAAATAAAGATAAGTAAGTTACATAGCTAATAACTATACTTTAATAACTTTTCAACTAATAGTTGAAAGGTTCCAAAAGTTAGCACCGATGTGTTTTCTACTATTAAGCTTCATTTTCAATAATCTGAGTTATATAGATAATGATAATTTTTAAACAACTTGGTGGATTTTACTGAACATAAACCCTTTTAAGAACTATTTTAGAATCTCTTAAAAAGAATGGCTTTAAAGTGTAACAATTGTAATAAAAGCTTTACTAGACGGGATCATTTAACACGTCACATAAATACAATTCATTCTCTGCAACCAAATTGGTGTGAACAGTGCCGTAGAGTATGTTCGCGTCAAGACGCTCTTATCAGACACCAAAAGAGACATTGTAAAGCGCGTCAACTCAAACCCAGTTCAGCAATTGTAGAAACTCAACCATCAACGTACGCCGTCATGGAAGCGCAGACAACATCAACTATAACGGAACCCTCTGATTCGGATCACCGTGAGCAATTACATCAAATGGCTCAGGATATTATTGGCACCACGCAACAACAATCTTCCATTATCGATCAATCTGAGTTTATAACTCTGCGACAATGGATAAAATCACTCAAAGGGTACCTGATTAGTTATTATGTAGTACCCAACAACCCCATCAACGACCTATCCAGCTTTCTCCAACAGTCGCATGAGATGTTGAAACAGCTAATCAACAACCAACTGAAGCGTGGTGTCAAACTATGGATATCCGTTAAATGTACGCTACAAAAATTGGATGGCACCCAAATGACAGCTCATTTCAACACCAAGTCCCACCCTATCCTACGTGGGAGTAATATTGACTCTGAACTTACCCATTTGGTCAACGAGCTCAAAAAGAAACTGGATGATTTTCAACGTATGGGATCTGGATGGGTGCTACAAGACGTTCAACACGCTGATATACATATCAGCAAGTATCAACCCCTCCGGGCATCCTAATACAAAGAGCTTCCAGTATCAATCCGCAATAAACATGCGGTACTTAATATCCAAAATAATGACAATAAATGTTTCATGTGGAGTGTTTTAGCGGCATTTCATCCAATCGATCGGAAGCATCATGCTGAACGAATAAATAACTATGAACAATAGATTAATGAACTTAATATGAACGGTATTGAATACCCCGTTAAGCTCAAGGATGTACCTCGATTTGAACATCAAAACAGTATTTCTGTTAATGTATACGGACTCGAAAATGGGGTAATTTACCCGCTATATATATCGAAATCTCAACACCAACAATACATTTCCTCCTGTACAAAGAACATTACTGTCTGATTCGCAGTTTGGATTCGTTGCTGTATAACCAACGTCGTCATAAAACTAAGAAATATTTCTGCGATAAATGTTTGATCCCCTGTTATAGTGCAGCTAAACGTGATGAACATTTACCACGATGTCGTCATGATAAACCGTCTCGTATCGAGACACCTCTATCCAATTCAACTCTCCAGTTTGCTAACATTCATCGCATACAGCGATCCCCTTATGTTATTTATGCTGATTTCGAGTGTATCCTCGAAAAGGTTCACACATGTGAACCATCAACGTCCACCTCTTATACTAATCCATATCAACGTCACACTCCATGTGGTTATGGACTTATTGACTGTTTCCTTTGCTGCAATGATAAAGTCCAAATCGGTGACCCAATTATATATCGTGGAGACAATATCGTTAATCATTTTCTTAATAATGTAATTGAACTGTCTGAACAGTTTCAAAAGGTTCCAACCAAACCTCTTAATCTAACTAATAATGAACAATGCAATTTCGATAACACAACAGAATGTTATATATGTAATAAACCCATGGATCCCGATGACAAAGCGCGCGACCAATGTCATTTTTGTGGTCGATATCGACGTGCAGCTCACTCACAATGCAATATCGGTTATAGACTTAATCGTGATATTACTGTTCTATTTCGTACTTTACGTCGATACGATGGACATTTAATCATGCAAGAACTCGGTATAATATGTAAGCAAAAAGAACTTGAAATTGAATGCATTGCAAAGGGAATGGAGGACTATATGACGTTCTCCATCAAACGCAAAGCAAAGAAACAGTTCGATGATGAGGAGGATGATGATGAAACCTGCTGGGATGAAAACGTTGACGGCGTTGATTTCATCCTAGGCAATGATGACACAGTTGGAGATGTTATTGGATGGAAGATTCGTTTCATAGACACCATCCAATTCCTACCATCACCTCTTCAAACGTTAGTCGATAATCTAACGAAAACCGGAGTCGATCATTTCCAAGCGATGAAGCACGTATTCGGAGATAGATTGGATTTAATGCTGCGTAAGGGTGTCTACTCTTACGAATACATGGACTCCATCAACCGGTTTAACGAAACAAGTCTTCCCGCGCAGAAAGACTTTTACTCTAGCTTGACCGAAATCGCTATCAGCGATCAAGATTACGTACAAGCACAAACGGTTTGGCGTGAAATGAACGTTCAGAACCTTGGTCAATACCACGATCTTTACCTCAAAACCGACATTCTACTCCTCCGTGACGTTTTCGAAAATTTCAGATTGTTCTGTCTCGACAAATTCCGTCTAGGCCCCGCGCAATACATCACCCTCCCCAGCTTCGCATGGGATGCTTGTCTCAAGAAGACAGGTGTCAAGCTTGATCTCATCCCTGATCCGGATATGTATGCGTTCTTAGAGGAAGGTATTCGAGGTGGCGTATCGGTAATCTCGCACCGATATGCAAAAGCGAACAATCCCTACGTCGAATTATATTCTAATGAAGAACCAACCAATGAAATGAAACTGGAGAAAAACCAGATTTATCGCTTATGTTTCCTAAAAATTTACGATCTAAAGCTAAATTAATGTTAAACAATATTAAAGATTTAAAGCTAAATGATAATAACAATATAATTTACCCGGATAAGACTGTGGGTTCCAATATTTTTGATTTAATAAAGTATTTTGTCTCAGATATTAACTTTTCACCACCAAGACCTCTTGACTCTGAAAAATTTGAAACACTTCTTAGAGGAGTTCCTTTGCCAGCTTTTGGAAGAGGTAGAAATGGTAAAGTGGCTGAACAGAAAACTAATTAGAGAACTTTGTGGGGGTAAACCAACCAATCATATTCATGTGGGGTATTTACTAATATATATAAAGGTTCGCAGATCTAGATATCATCATTATTGAAAATGGATCATACAAAGTATTGCGTTAGCACTGACGGGAAACCACTTGTTTTGTTCCGATCTGGATGGAGTTTATTTAGTAATTTTAATATTGGTAAAATAACTATTAAAGGAGTAACCTACAACTGCGTTGAACAATGGTATCAAAGTGAAAGCTATCAAAGCCCGTTATTTCAACGATGAAATCATCATATTATGAACTCTTATAAACCATCAATACACAAGCGACTTGGGCAACAGGTCGCAAATTTCGATATTGCGGAATGGATTGCAAACGACCGCGCTGCAAACGTTATGAAAGTGGGGATGAAGGCGAAATTTCATCAACTACCTCACGTACGAGCTGCAGTAATGGGAATCGAGAATAAGATAATAGCGGAAGCGTCGGAATGGGACTTCTACTGGGGAATCGGAAAAAGCGTGTTCGATGTAAAAAGTCGAGACATGAGCGAATGGAAGGGACTAAACAAGGTGGGTGGGTTATGGATGGAAATTCGAGACGAAAACAAATGATAACAAATATGACAATAACATCAGACATTGTATACGTAACAGTTAGCCTGTGGTAATAATGAGCCCATAAATTGATGTATATGTATTAGGGTTAGCATGATGTTGTCGTGGATAATGAGCCATAAACTGATACTATATGCATAACAGTTAGCCTGCGTAAATAATGAGCCGTAAATTGATACATATGCGTAAGGGTCACCGTGATGTTGTTGTGGATAATGAGCCATAAACTGACATATATGCGCAAACAGAGTATGCGCGATTTTGCTGTGGATAATGAGTCATAAACTGACATATGCGTAACAGTAAAAGTCTGAGTGATATTGTTGTAGATAATGAGCCATAATTTTATATATACGTAAGAGTGTCTGCGTGATATTGTTGTGGGTAATGAGACATAAACTGATATACATACGTAATAGTAAGACTCTGCGTGATGTTTTTGTGGCTGATGAGTCATAAATTGATATATGTGCTTAAGAATAAGAGGCTGCGCGATGTTGTTGTAGATAATGGTCTATAAACCGATATATATATTAATATGCATAAGAGTTCAAGTCTGCGTGAAGTTGGTGTAGATCATGAGCCATAATGTAATATATATGCGCAAGATTAAGAGTCTGTGTGACGACGTTGTAGACACTGAGCCATAAACTGATATATGTGTTGTGTGACACTAAGAATCTTCAAGATGATGTTGAGGATAATAAGCCGTAAATTGATATATATGCTTAGGAGTTAGAGTCTTCGTGATGATGTGGATAATGATCCACCAACTGATATACAATCTAAGTGATCGACCCGAATGCAGCATTACTAACAGGAAATGATTTGGATAAGTAATGATGAAAACACCACAGTCATAGTTTAGTGGCTGCGCTAAATTGGAAATGCAAATGGACTATTAAACTTTATATTACCTGGCTTGGAGTTAAGCTGTTCAGAGGCTTGCATTGTTCTTTCACTCGTTCGATGGACCCTGTTTGCTTTTTGTACGCTTCGGCGAGCTGCGCCAAATACAAATCTAACACTGGAATGCCCATATGTCGTATAGCTTCTGGGGTGAGTGCTTGAATTGCAAGCATTACCCAGATCGGTTTCTTCTGCTCCCAATTACCTGTAAAATTAATTCATTTTGTAGTATAGGTTGGCGTATGATCAGTTCTTCACTACCGTCATGCGATATTTTGGTTGCTGAATTTCAACTTAATGGAGCAATAACAGTGATATAGTAGCAAGATGGAAGTGACTAATATACTTGGTCTTTAGGTTCTATTTTAGTCGCAAGTAGCGAGCATATGTTCAAGTTGTAGCTTCATCGTATTTCGCTTTTATGTAGACTATGTTGATTAGAATAACGAAGTGTGCGAGGTACTTATAGTCCATCGGCAGGGCAACCCGATAAATTGGATTAGGTGCTGATAGTATTGTATTTTGAAACAGCTGCTAAAAGTTAAGCTTTAGTCCTCAACTTTCTAACGAACGTCAAACGGTTTTGGCAAAGTTTTTTCCAATGTTTTCTGCGATTGTCTAGGGTTTTTCAAGCCTAAACACAGGGACGCAGCGAGCCAAATATCCTTTGAGTTTTTATATAATTTTTTCCATCTAATTTTGGATGGCCATAAACTTGTTTAATAAACTCAACCAATGGTAAAATATGTTTCTAATATACGCAAATGCTCAGTCCAGTAAGCATGGCTCACTATGTTTGCGGCGCTGTTTGGGCTGGGCGGGGAATCAGCAAATGGTTGCCCGCCGCTGAAATTGGTACCAATCGACTCAGTTCGACGAGATGAGTTCAAAAATACCGCATACGATCATTTTCCGAAATTTTTTTTCATTTTTTTCTGTTTTTACCCAATGGTCCCACCTGTGAAATGTCACCTGAAAATATTGAAAAAAAAATTTTTGCAAAATAGACATGATGCACCTTGATAGATCCAGCATTACAGGAGAAACTCAATGGTACCATTCATATCGATATATCTGGCCTCCATCTGAAGTTATCCGCAAGAACAGTTAACCACTTCGGAAGTAACTCTTTGGGAACGCTCGATTGATCGATTGATGATTTATTTTCCATTTTTTTTGTATTTTACAGCATAATATTAAGCTATGGCAGCACGTGGTAGACCTCAAAATACTAGATTTAACATTTCACCCCTAATACTATACTTCCTGAACCTGACGGGAACAATTTGCGCATGACCTATAGCCAAATGGTGCGTAGAACAAGTACATATGAAGATACTATTGTTCTGCTTGCCCAGTGGAGACATATCGCTATCTACCAACAATGTACATGTGGTGACGCAATGAATTTGGCTGCGCGCAATGACCTCGCCCGCCTTGACCAGTACGAATGGCGCTGTAAAAATTGACAAGCCAAATTATCTATTCGAAGCGGCTCATTTTTGCCGGTCACCGGATCACATTGGAAACGACACTCGTGATCATTTTCGGCTGCATCAACAACTTGCCGTCAAACTTCATTCGCTTGCAAACAGGGTTCGCCACAGATACCATTACGAACTGGTACAACTATTGCAGTGATGTCGCTGTTGCTTACGACCGTGATCATTGGCCAAACAGCATGTTGGATGGCCCCGGTATCGACGTAGAAGTTGACGAGTCGAAGGTTTTTCGACAAAAATACGACCACGGCATGCCACGTCGTCAGCATGGTTGGGTGGTGGGCATGACTGAAAGACAAAAGGGCAAGTGTTTACTTTTCCACGTCCCCAATCGCACCATCAAAACAATCATGCCTCTAATATTTCAACATATCCGACCGGGAACCCGCATCATCACCGACAGCTTCCAGACCTACATCCAAGGACTGCGCCGCCTACCTAGCCCCCAGCAATACACTCACGCCACGGTCAACCACCATAACCGCCAATTCCTTAATCATGACAATCCCGACGCCCATACGCAAAACAATGATGGTCTCTGGGGAAATTTTAAAAACTTCATTCGGCGACGCCAAGGTGCTCCTCATAGCCTATTCCAGCGAACCCTTATTGAATTTCAATGGCGACGACAATTCGTTGAAAATATTGTCGGTGCACTCATTGCCCAAATCGGAAACATGTATCGCGTCTAGAGGTTAGTTCCAATGTCTGTAATATGTTTTCTTATAGAGTTCTAGATTAAGCCTAACAAAATAAGCCTAAGCCTTAGCCTAAGCCTAAGCCTAAGCCTTTTAGACTAAGCCTAAGCCTTAGACTAAGCCTAAGCCTTAGACTAAGCCAAAGCCTTTGACTAAGCTTAAGACTGAGCCGGGGGTCCGCCCCCGGACCCCCGCACTAAGTCGCTGCGCTGGCTAGCTGCCACGGTTTTGGTTGCACAGTACTGGTGCTTCCTCGTCTGCGTTTGCCGGTGCAGTATTGCCGGATACCCTAACCTAAGCTTCAAGCTTACAAATTTCCAAACATCAAAATATCCATTTTTCGCTAGCATTCCCGATATCGGGAACCATATCGTCTTGCGACGGACATTAATCGTACACCTCATGCATCGCCGTATAGATCATTGCATTTTCTATATCATATCCAAATTTGGGCCCAATCGGTCAATCCAATCAAAAGTTATATCCAAAAATGTAAAAAAGACCAAAATCCAAATTTCTAAAAAAATTCGACCCCTGAAATTGGGCCCTTCTCCTGAACCCCCTTGAAGAGCTAGAGCCCTGAAACTTTTTCCATTGGAAAGAGCTGGACAAACTGGTCCATGGTGGTTAGGGTGTGACTATATTAAGCCGAGCTTTAGGAAAAAAATTTGCCAAAAAAGCCTCTATACCACAAAAAATCCAAATAAAAAGAACCATAATTTAGCATCATCAGGAGGTTATACCTCAAAACGGGCGACCCTGATCTCGAAGAGACCTCTTTTGTGGATAAGAGATGATTGGGGGTCCAGAGACTATGGGGGCTATACTGAAAAGATGGTGGGCCCTTCTCTGATTTTCCCCCTCAGCCCAATAAGGGCCATGTTTGCTTTACACATTCAGGGTTCTAAAGCATGCAATTGTTCAAAAAATTGTTACCTGCAATCTGTCTAAATAATAACTCAGCTCGCGCATTACGATACTGTTCAGCACCGTCGATCCACGATGGCAGGATACGATGAATTCTTTCCATATAGTTTTTGAGACGTCGATAAAGCCATTGAGGCAAGACATCAGAAAGTGTTTGATTTGCTGGCAGCAGTTGACACTGGACCAGTGAATGTAGCTGAAACGGGAAGTAAAATGAGGGTTAAAATTTTACATAAAAATTTGTCCAACTATCGAAACATTAATAAATTATACTACAAAGCATAATATAGGATTCCAGCTTAGTTACTCGCTCACTGCTACGCATACTGATTACCTACCTGTTAGCTAATAAATACTATATACCAAGATCAACGTTTCTGTGCCGAAATAGTTTTACGTAATTTATGATTGCTACTTGCAGCTGTGAGACAACTGGGTGAATATCATCATTTCACTTTTATTGGATATGCCGTTTTGCGGTACGCTTAAATGCTCAAAGTCAGTGAAAGAGGCACGTGTAGCAATAACCCCACGACAAGACCAGTTAACACAAAACTTCGTAATATGCGCCGTTGCGAACTGTCATAGTTAGGCATAAAATAGTAATCAGACAGGTTGAAAATATGAAAGATATCAGTAAAATTTAACATACTTTGGATGGAAATTATTGCTTTGACCATCTTACCCGCTTTTTAAAGGTGTAATTGATACTACTGATATTAATAGCTCCAAAGTTATAGATAATTATAGCTAGATTTGTTAATTGGGTTTAGCACATCAGTAGCTACGTTATATAAGCTCCTTGCTTGCGGCTATTCAGACGAGAGGGATAGACAACAGGGATTACCTAATTTGAAATATCTGGTGCTATGTTGTCCGAGAGAGGTTTATCAATTGCCAAGTTATAGACGGTATCTGCAAATCCTTTACATAGATTCTAGCTTGAAAACCGTTGTCCTAAATAACGGAAACATGTTGTATAAATCAATACCAAGCAAACAGGCGAATCTATCCAAATCAATCCTTAATAACAAAAAAATTGGAAACAAACTCTCTAAAATTTTGATTAACTTTGTAACGATGTAATTAATTTTGTATATAGTGTAATGTTTATAAACGCAGGTCGACGGCAGGACTAGAAGCAAGGACTATTTTACCGCAAGAGGCAAACGCAAACCTCTACGCTATGTGGGAGATCTTGCGTTGTTCCTTAAGGAACCTCGCAAAGCGAACAAATAATAACGCATTAAGGCAAACGTACATAATTCGACAAATTTAGTTAACCACCGCCATTTATCAACATGCACCAGCGTCATTTGAAACAAATCCACTAATGGCTCACCAATTTATGCAATGTGAAAATTTGGACCAAATCGTCTAGCTATAACCTTATCGGTTCAAGTAATCATGACGGGCGGTACGTTGTGAAGTTAGAAAAAAGAAAAACTTAGAGTGGGGATTCGGGAGGCGGTAGCCCCCTGACTTAGGTATAGATTTTATGTCTCATATTAGGTCCTTAGCTTACGCTAAGACTAAGGCTTAGTATATCGAGAACGGCGTGGCCTGCATTTTATTTCCACCCATTAGCGTTAGTTGGACCACCTTATCCTTAAACAACTTGACTGTCGATTATCTATATCGCAATTACCGATGACATTGTTCACGTCAATTCGTTGAAGACATTTCGCCTTCACCTTTCTGACGCCCAGATTGGGGCTTAAAACCATGAACATACCAAACTACTGCTAAACGCAATTGCAGCATTTTGAATTTATCTATATTTATCGACGTTTATTCAATTTTAAGCTAAATATAAAACTTGCTAACCGTTTTTGGATCATTAAGATTAAGTTCGAATATTATTTTAGACGAGCTGCGAAATGCATTGATTATAGCTGGATCAAGCCAATCCCAAACTTCGGTATAAGTAACATGGATAGTTCCGAACAAATAAGACCGCGCACCAGAAGGATTCGATCGTTCTTTGATCTGCCACAGAAACGAACTTCGTTTCTTAGACGTATGCTCCTGTAAAATCAAAATGCAAAAAAAAATATATATAAATGCAGCATGGGGTGGTGTAGTGGAGTGGAGCAAACAATAAATTTCCCCGTTGTCCCATAATTTTTGCTCGCAAATTTCCCAATTTTACCCATAATTACATAATATAGCTATAACTGCCAATATTTTCTGGGAGCCTTCAGCGAAGGGGGTGCTCAGAGCATCGGAAGTGGAAGAAATGTGGCTTAAAGGTTTTAAGTTAGATGGCAACTCCCACCCTGTGGACTGTCATAATGTGCTAAAATACGTCTGTTTTAGGATAACGTTTTAATTAATTATATTTTTGTTTATATTTTAAAATTTATAGCCACATTGAAATGACTTAATCAACAACTTTGTTGAAAAATAGCTTAATTTTATATAAATACAAACGTTACGGATTGAGTTTGAGCTCATTATAGCGTAGTTGCGATTCAGTCATTGTTGGGAAACCTCTGTGGTATAATATCATCAACAATACTTTGCTAGTATTCTTTATTTGTATGAATTCTTTCTCACACAGATACGGTGTTTACGTAACAGTGTGTACGTATTAGTGAACTGACTGGCTACTTTTTGATAAACCATTTAAAGCTCGAGCTAGTTTTTGTATCGTACAATGTTTGACAAACTCAAGTCGGTGCCGTTTATCGAACCCCATTGTATTGGTCATGGACGGCGTACGGAAACAACTTAGCTCTCTGGAGCTGTTGCACACAGTTCCTTAAGGAACCTTGCAAAGGGAGCAATAACAACGCGCCTGCAAGCATACCTAACGCTACATAATTAGTTTGTACAAAGCGTTGCCATATGCACTGATGCCAATTGATAGTATCGAGCATGAAACGGTTAACAGCTGTAATATGAAGCATTGTTCGTCTATACATAACTTTTCACAGGCATATCACATATATACATAAACAGGACCAGTTCCCGGTTGGCCTTAAAAGAAGCCGCCATAAAGAGGCATGCCCAATTTTAGGCTAGCGTCCTCCACATTTTTGACCCGCATACTGCGTCCATGTACATATATATTTAATATGGATGTATTAGAAATTTCAAATTTATTATTAGATAGTATTAGTTCATGGATTTGCAGCCATTTTCAGTGATGGTAATACGTTGTTGATAAAGGCTCGCGATGAAGACTACTTTGGTTTGTGTATCGCGGACGTTAAGCTACATAACTTTGACTGCAAGCATAATTATCCTTTTTCTCAGCTGTCACAAAGTAAGCGGAATTAATAGCATTTCGACATGTGGAGCCTACTTTCATCACAATATATCGGGATAATAGCCAAACGGCTGCTTGTAGTCATGTATTGATGTAACCTCTTGATAGAGAGACGCTCAGGATAGACGCATTTCCTGGAAACATTTTTGTTCCGATTCGTAAATAGTTGTACAGTTGGTTGTCATTCACTGGCGGGGAAAGATCTCGAACGGATTGTCCATATGTCCAAAACCGGCCGCTTATGGCATATGATTCGGACAAATACACCATATTTAAACCAAATTTTGGAGCACAGTATCGATACAACGGCACTGCTGGATTTGGATTTCTATTCTAAAAGAACACTTATCCTTGTTTTTGAAAACCGAGACAGCAAATATTTTCACCGTTATTTATGAAATTATGACAGCGAAATATCAGTAAAGGTACAGAAAAGGAATGTTCCATAATAAGCGCGTTTGCAGGTAGTGGTTTAAGTAACAACTCTGAAAGAAGGCACTGGTGCTAAAGACAAGTCCTGGATGAAATTTTTACGTACAGCGAAAGCGTTTGCTAGAATAACTTTGTCATAGTGGAAGGTATTGTTCGTGGTGTGTGTATAATTTGTAATGAATATTTCTTAGAAAATCTGTGCAATACAACTGTTTGACGGTTATAAATGTATAAATTAATTGAATATACTCCCCAGTAACAGTTCTGGAGATAAAATGAATATATGTCTCTAAAAAGTTCGTAACACTCGACTGTATCCCGACCATCACCTGGACCCTGGCTTAGCTCATATGTATGCTAATCGTATGTGTTCTATATGGTATATGTACTGCACTTAGTCGCACGATTAGTCGAATTTCTACTTTTAGCCCGAACCCGCGGTAGCCTAATCGAATTACACATGACAGTGGCCGGCAGAGAGAGAAGCGGCAGATGGCCCTTTGTTTAGACGCCGACACTTATGCTTTTACTTCTCGGTAATTGCAGTAGTAATAATTATAATAATGCCGCCGTCGTGTTTATTATTATTTGTCCGAAATATTAAATAGCAAAACCGCCTTTTCTAATTGTAGCTTTTATACAAATTCAATACTACTTTGTGTAAAACCAAAATGTAATTAGCGAGCAATAAGCTCTGCACTATAAAGCAAAGGTGCCAACCGGATGTTAACGTAAAGCACATACAAACATGTTGCGACGGTTATACTGCCTTGGATTGTACAAACAATCGACTGGTCGTGGTTCACTAAATATTTCGGGAGAATACGTTCTGATAATGAATTGCAAAATTAAATTACTTAAGGCGTGTTCACACGTTCAAACTTTTTGCTCAAATTTTGAGCCCAAAACTTTGAGCGTGTGAAGACGCCTTTAGTTGTACATATGACTATATATTTTTAAAAATGATACTTAAAAACTTATTAAGATGCGCACTATCGAGGCATGAACCTTAAATATTAATTCAGTCATGAGATTTTATACATGCCGTTTGATATGATTTACTTGCTAAAACATTAATCATATGGCATGTCACAAGTTGCACTATTTTTAATCCAACAAGTTGAAAGTGTGTGCTTAGAATATTTGTGCCAAATTTGCCACGTCAAAGAGTAAAGACAACCAAATGGACGCTGTCGAGGCAACAAAAATGGTTGTATTTTTAACACTTTGAAATATATAATACTTGTTTCAGCGTTATGTTGATAGAGTTTTGCCGTATCACTGAATTAATGTTGTTAAGTGTAGCTGTAAACACCGTGCAATTAATAGCCACGAAACCGTTTTAGTTTGGCTCATTGCCCATAATAAGACTGGTCAAACGTTCGCATAAATTTGATTAACCATTCGATCTAATTAATTATCACGCCGTCGTCTCAAGAAAAGAAACAGCGGAGGACTGTCGTTAAGCGGCCCCAGTTACCTGTAGAAACTTCCATAGCCCCCTCCATTTTCTGCAGCGTGTTACGTTGTTGGTATTTATGTGTGCTGCGTAAAATGTACAAACTATGGCCAAGTTTATTGATTGTGCCCAGAGCGCTTTGCTGCGAACCCCGTACACTGGCAACTAGGCCATTTGGGAGTTTCTCGGTTGCGCCGATTTTCCGAACAGCGACTGCACAACTACACGATGAACTCAGTTAACACAATGATTGCAATTGCTCCATTATTATATTTGGACCCTTTACACTTCAGAGTTAGCAAATATGTTAAGTTTTTCGCATAGGTAGTAGTTGGATTATCAGAATTTTACGCCTATGATTATGTTGGACAATTTGTTCACTTCATACGGTAATGCCAAACACAAATGGTCAGACGTATGGCAAGAGGCTGGGGCAACATTTATTGAACAAATTAAGCAGATGTGAAACTTAAGTTTTTTCGCTTTAAGCCAGCTTTACGCCTTACGATTACAGCCGAATATGTCATAGGCATTAAATAGTAAGTTAAGTATATATAAAAGCTCAGCAGTTTTGCTATTATCCACAGAGACATATACTTTATCGTTTATAATATATACTAAAAATGCTACGGTCTGAAAGTTTTTTATGTGTGCAGCCGTCGTGGGACTGTACCTCGTGCACTCCAGTGAATACAAATTCATACAACGACCGCTTCCCCAAAGTGTTCCCATACTAATTCGTCACAGCCGTATATGGACGGGTAGTAAAATTTTAATATTCTATTGTATACTCAATTACATGGTTTATGAACTAATAATTTCTTGAATAGCACAATCAAGTAATAGCTGCGAATGACTTTCCGCCCACATGGAAACGAGTAAGCGACCTCCAAACACCTCTTTGCAGCGCCATTGTTCGTGCGTCAACAACATCTTAGTGAATGTGGTTGGATGCATCCATTCGTTGAAATATAATACAAAATCAAAGAAAATATGCCGCCTATTACCGACGCAAAATCAATAAGACGAACGCACTAACTGTATGCTACTCAGTTATCACCCTATCCATGTGCGCGCGTTCGAATAGCTAGTAACATGGACATTATAATACACAATCAATTTTAGATATAATTAAATCTAAACAAAGTATTCAACGTGAAAATACCACAATATGTGGAAAAATTATAAGGCATATTTTTTCTGACATATGTTATGCTTAAATAATTTAAACATCAAACTCAAACAAAAGTTGCACGTCAAAGAAATAAAATCGTTGATCAATACTATCTTTTGAACGATACTTCTCCGTATGAATCATTCCGAGGTTCTGAGTAGTTATAGTTACGCTATTCTTTTCTTGCACAAATTAATGTATATACTATGTGTATTTCACATATTTGAGCAAACTGTGGCTGTGCTGGCGATTCGAGCTTGTATCGTATGGCTCTGAGCTTCGTACACCAGCAACTACGTTCTTCACTGGTAATGCTCGGTTCCACAAAGAAATTCGCACAAAGCATGCTACAACGGAATCTTTTAGGTAATACCTTTACAATCCAAAAAATTGTCAAATCTGAAAATATAGCGGTTATTTCGGTGCCATTCTACATGGCTGATCGATTCAATTTAGAAAATACCCATAGTATATAAATTACTGGTACATTTTACACGCGTTTAGGTTACAAAGGTCACTGACAGACCCTTAATTTCCATTTTATGACAAGTTTGTGTAAAACAGTATAAGACTGATATGACGTCGTAAATATATCACTACAATTTCAATCGAAGTCTGCAGACAGTTATACGTGTATAATTTTTCATAGCCACAAAAATATGGCTATAAGCATATTACGAGAAAAGTTGAACAGGTGTCACAAGCTTTAAAAGAATTTTATTGTCAAATCGTTAGTGAACACGAAGCTGAAAAATATTGTGTAAACTTTAAATACTAAATAAGAAGTGTTAATACTTTGTCAATTAAATTTTCCATTGCTGCATGTTCTGTAGCTATAATTTAGAATCGGATGCAAAAATTAAGCTTCGTACTTCTCATTGATATCTCACAGCAGCGTTTACGGTAAGTTTTTAACCGCCGAATATCTCTTATGTCACTAGATTAATCATTTCAGGTGTCATAAACTTTAAAAGAATTTTATTGTCAAATCGATAGTGACCACGAAGCGGAAAAATATTGTGTAAACTTTAAATACTAAATAAGAACTGTTAATATGTTGTCAATTAAATTTTCCATTGCTGCATGTTCTGTAGTTATAATTTAAAATCGGATGCAAAAATTAAGCTTCGTACTTCCCATTGATATCTCGCAGCAGCGTTTACGGTAAATTATTAACGGCCGAATATCTCTTGGGCCACTAGATTAGCCATTTTCGAATTTTTGCAAATTTACGAACTCTTATCAGCATGTGTGATGATTAATGTCGGTGTTAGAGCAAGCTAAATCAGAAAATATTAAATACACTTGTGGCTTACTATTAATAAATAGATATCTGCAAACAAGTATCTAATGAAATAAGTGCGTGTTGCACCTTAAGTTGCTGTGCCAGTTGTTGCGAATTAACATAATTATACGCCTAAATCCGTGCTTGCGAATGATCATCACAGTTCGAGCAAATTTACCTGGCTTACTTCAGCTGTATATAATTGGACAAATATTATAATGTTCAATAATTCGAATAGTGCTAATCGACACATATAATCAACAAACTCATCGAATATAATCGTATTGATCACGTCGTGTAGTGAAGTTTGACCTAAAAAATTTTTAGATATATTGAAGTATTAATATACGATTAATAAATGAATGGCTAGTAAAAACCAGCTTACCTCACAGTACGGTGTGTGAAACCGCGTATGCACTCCAGCAATTACCATCGTAGCAACGACACAAAAGTAGGCGGCATTCAACTGCGAAAGTTGCAAATTTCCTTGCATTAATAGATCTAATAAGTTTTTGGTTTATATCTTACAAGATCAGTAACTGTGATACATTTTTCACAAACCAATTGATACCGACGACTGTGCTGATTTGAATAATTAGAAGTTTTCGTTTAAATTTATATGTTAGCTTTGTTACGAAAATCTCACCGGTATATTCAAAATCAATGTAGCTGAAATAAACTGAGTCTGACGCTAAAATTAAATAAAAATACAAAAACGAAAAGTTGTGTTCATAAAGGCAAAAAGAATGCCTTCATTCAATTGAATTGCCAAATCCGTTGCAACTATTATTATGGCTCAACTGTTATCATACTGTTAGCACAATTATATGTAGCATATTAAGATGCATTGATTGTAAACATATTGGTAGTATTGGCTTAGCGTCGGGTATCGTTTTACGGTACGAGAGCTTTATCAGATGATTTTCAAACTTTTCTTATAAGTTTTCTTATATGTTCAGCCTATGATGTACAACAATATAAAGTTAGAAGCATTAGTTTTTAATTACAGCGCAATACATAACTGCAAACCCCATGTGTGTCGAAGTATATCTAAAAACAGTGAATATATCATAAATTGTGTCGCAACCGTAATATTTTTGTTCGATATAGAGAGGAAATCTTATGCAGTGCGTAACTAACTGCTCCTATAGTTTTCAAATCACAGATAAATTAAAATTTTTATATTCCCAATTACATTTGACAAAAACATATGTGTGATATGAATTAATCGATTACTAAATTAATAAAAATTTCGCGTTAAAATAGAATGTTTTGATTCTCAACGAAATAACGAACAAATGTAAACTTATATGCATTTTTTGAAATAATATATCTATTTGTTTTAAACATTCAAATTGTTTACCATACATCAAATAAAAATCTTTAGACCGGTGAGGTAAACGAAAACGAATTTTAAATTTAAACATGCAATTTTGAAATTGTGCTTTGAACAATAGTTTATATCGTTTGACCTACAGTAATGAAACCTGAACTTCAATTCGTCGTTTTCGGCACATTTATAATTGTGTGTAAGTTAAAACGTAACCATTCTTAAGATTACAGAAGTCGGCACAATTGAAGCGTCTAAGCTACATACGCTGTATTATCTTTGCCCTTGGATACATACCCTAAGTGCCTAAAAATATTAATATCGAAATCACAAGCGTTTCTTTCCCAGGAGAACAGGTAGAATTTAATGAAGATTTTCCAGTTTAATCGTATTGACAAAATCTATAAAAATAGATATTCTGACTTTCTAAGTTTCTTGAAAATTAAGTAACTTATCAAAATTAATTACGTCATTAGCTTTACGACCTTTGATAAGGGAATTATTGGAAACTTATAATATTATTAGTCACAGGTAAAATGATACTTAATAATTTGTAATCAGAAATGCAGATGTGGGTAAATTGTATTGTTTTGAATGTGATTGTTGTCTTCCGTATACTTTTGTACATATGAATCTGTGTATCTCGTGTACCCAGCAGTTGCTAAACAATTCCGCGCTTCCGACCAAACGAAACCAAACATTGCTTCGTCTCTAATATGGTGAGCGGATGATCAAGTATGCTTATATTTTCAGTGGATATGAACTAAAATCTAATTTCAGCTCTAATGATATCATTAACAGTTGTTCTGTGAAACAAGAGGGTCAAAACTATATTGACGAGCCATGTGATATTACTATCAAAGTAATTTCCGCAAAAGAAACAAGAGCGGCGATATCACTTAGTAACAGAATATCACGTACTGTCATCTTCCACCTAAGTTTCAGTAATTGGAGCAACTTATCGCGGCACTCTTACTGCAATAATTTGTCTTTTACTGCTATTAGAGTCGAACAGAAGCGGAATTATCAGTTTAACCATCCAATTTTGGTTGAAATTCCACGGAGGCAAACATAATGCAAAGCAAAACTGCGCTGTGTGCTCAGCCAATCAATCCTTAGTATTCAACTATTGTATCAGTTTGTATATATTAGTAAAATACAAACAGAAACTTAGAGAAATCCCTACAATAAGTCAATTTCTTGGCCTGTATATTTACATTTGTCTGTGTTTCAAAAATATTGAAGTTTATATCGCGCGCTTAAAGCGTATTTGATAACGTTCAGTTGTAAGTCAGTTCAATGTGTTTTAAGCACCATAATAACCTTGCTTATACTTTAGAATCAATTGATATTATTTATTAATTTTCGACCGACCATTAATTTATACCACATGTCGACTAACTATACGGCACAGGTTTTTTGATAACCAAAGACCCCAAAGGAGAACTTATTTCAAATGTCGAGACAGTACTGCATGTTACGTTCGCGAAATACTGTTAGTTAGTTAAGGAGCCATAGTAGGTATCCTGATATGTCTGTTGCTGTAAGTTGAATAATTGAGCTTAACTGCGCAAGCAGCTATATATAATGAATTGCAATTTGGAACAATGTAAGAAAAGAACATTTAATAAAGCCCATTGAAAAACATACTTAAGATTTACTCCGCAGTCGAATGAAACTGTGCACACAAAACTACGTTCAAACATAAAGCGTAATAAAACTTTCAAATTTTTACAGACTAGCATGAATGCGCACTATCAATTCAAAAAAGTCAATTCTAAAATAGAAAAGCTTATTTCACGGGCTATTATTTTCCGATGTGCGAGAATAATGTAAAGCGGGTCTCTCCAGCTGAATTTCCGGCGCGGGGAAACCGATTTCTGAGCACCTGCGGCTATGCACTGGTGAGCCTACTGGTGCGGTTGAACGAATAGTGTATACTTGAAAAGGCTTTAATACAGGTTAAAATACAGTTGTTCAGGATTTAACGAAATATAGTATATGAATCAAATAATTTTACAGATTTTATATTACTGTGTTGTGATATTTACAAACCAACGAAGTGGACGGTGAAAATTAGATTTACCGTTTATGCAGTACATATACTGGTGCGGGAGGTAGAAAACTAATAGAAATATCAACAACTACGCCTAAATTATCTTTGTCGGTAAAGAAAACACAAATAATTTCGCACAAACAGCACCCATGGGATATGAATTGCGTTGTAATCTTGATAATAATTGCCAGCTTAAACAAAAAGTTCAACGAATTGCAGCCCATTTGGGGTATGCGAACGATTTGTAATTATAACAGCGATGATAGCGTTGCTGTGTAAGATTTTAAAATGTGTATATCGTCGTTGTTTGAAGTATTAGTAAATGCCGCAAATTCTGCCAAAATGGATTGAGACCTATTATATTTGTCAAGGTTCCATCACACACGCGACAAAATAAAAACTATTACAAATTGTGATATTTTATTAAAAAGAGAATTAATAATGAAATCCAAGATGTGATGGACTTCTTCATACATGCGTAGGCACTTTTCCCGATATATGCAACAACATTGCGGATACACACATATATGCGTACATGTTCAGCATAAAAACAATGACTCAGGATGGGTATAAACTTTCTTGAATCTTACATCTTGCTCAGGTAACAGTGTAAACTTACTTCGTGAGAGCTTAGTTACGCGCCTTTTGTCAACAGCAATCTATCTTCTCGCAGGCACGTTTTAAGTACCTCATGGGCTATAACATGGCATGTAATTTGAACTTAACTTACTTATTTTTCAGATTTAGCCTTTTTATGTTGGAACTATGATAAAATGTGTACCTAGATTAGATGTGGTCAAACTGAAAACGATTTCAATTTTGTTTCTGCATATAAAATGAGTCGCGTTAACACTCTTGGTTCTTTTACGTATTTGTTAGCACGTACATTGCAAAGTGATGCGCCAACTGAGGCCGTGCAGTGTGCCTTGTTCTTGGATTGCTTTGCGACGCTTCAAGAAACAGAACAACAGCTCTGGGATATGGTTTGTCGAGAATGATTGTCGTGCAAGGCTCCGATTAATATGAGCCAGGATCAATCCGCCGCTGCGGCAAAATTTGCTCGAGAATGAACGAAATATGCATTTGTTTTAGAAGCAAAGGGTAAAATACAGCTCCTAAGAGATGAAAAGAAATTAACTCGTTTTAAACCGACCGACTTTAAATCGGTTTTAAAATTGGCTTTTTGGCGAGAATTTTAAAACCTGTCTTCTGTTGAACATACATGATCAGAATCGAGTAAACATAAAAATGATTTTAAAGCTGGAATAGGAATTGATTTCATTGATCTTTTACCACGTCGCTACACACATCATATCGTAGTTACAGCATAATTAGGTGGCTGTGACAGCGTGGGATGGCGCAATTAAGCTGTGTTCCAAATAGCATTCTCCAAGACATAAAAACACCGCTACCTCTTTGAGTATGATAATGACGTTGGAATCCCAGTAATAACAATGGTTAAATAGCGCTATGAAATAAATTATATTATTTCGATTTAGACGTAATTAGGAGCCCAATATTCGAAAGTAACAGTTATATGAAATTGTAGTTCAGTTTAAATCAGAACTAAACTGAGTGACTTTGGGAAATATAGAAATGGATGACTGTATTAATAAAAAATTAGTATGCCACACGGTTAGTAAAATTTAGTAAGGTACATCTTTAAAGCCCTTTAACTCCTATAGTTGTTCCACAACAACTAGCTACGTTTGAATGTGTCGAATAACTAATTTTAGCGAAACCTACACTATTGCACAAGTGTTGTTGTTCGCTCGCTTTGCAATGAGCCTTAAGAATCCGAGCAAAAGCTCCGACATAGCTCAATGGTCAGTAAGCATCAGTTTCCGATACTTCGCTGCGACCAATAATTGTGCCTCTACACTTGAAATATAAATTTATTCAGAAAGTGAAGGGCTAATAAAATGAAAATTTAGTATGAAACATTCTTAAAAAAAATTAGTATGGCACATGTTTAAAACCCTTTAACTCCTACAGTTGTTCGACAACAATAAACTACGTTTCAATTTGTTGTACCAACTGAATTCAGCAAATTCTGTGCGATTGCGCACTTGTGTCGTTAGCTTGCTTGCTGAAGACCCTTAAGAATCCGAGCAATAGCTCTGACGTAGCTCAGTGTTGAGTAATCGTGACTTTCACCCGAGGGTTGGGGTTCGATACCTCGCGGCGACCAACAGTTGCTCATCGGTGCTCGAAATGTAAATTAATTCACTACCTAAAGTGTTAATACGGTGTAATTCATAGAAGTTGAAAACTCATCCTTATTCTATATGCGTTTGTGACTAGTGCAAATGCACACAGTTCATACATTAGCTGCACCTACACCTTTTTAATGGTTAACATCTTGCGGCTCTGAGCGTCAGAAGTTCACTTGGCAGTGCATTGGTTTAGAACAATGGATACACTTTAATTTTTGATACATTTTAGGCAAAAAGGTCGAGGAATAAAGCTTGTCTTGTCTTCTAAAGCCTTTTCTATTACCACAAGGCTCAGTTGTGAATCTGAAAGAAGTCTAGCTTTAATGAGTATTTAGAAATTTTTCGTTTATCTGAGACTATGTGGCGTATCTTTGTTTTGTATTATATGTATTATGCATATATTTTAGACTATGCGTCTTGTATATAATCATTGAATATGATAAGAAATACTTAGCTTAGGCATATTACAATGTGAAATTATATACTATTTTTATCAAACAATATACGATTGGTTGCATTATGATAAATATTGACACCTCCGATATTTGCCTATCAATGTTGTAATGTACGGATTGTTCTTTGAATATTTTAAATAGCTTTTGCAATCAACTATGTGAATAGTGAATGATATTTAGGAGCAGCGCGCTGACCACATGCCTTCGTAACATTTGCTGTATATAATCTGATAACATAAGATGTCATAGTCTCAGCAGCGCTGTTGTGAAGTCTGAAAATTTGTGACTATCCATTGGCGTGGGGAAAACTATGGTGAGATTACATAGTAAAATAGTTTTTTCTGCTGAGTGAAATTTGTTTGGCAATATCACAAATTTATGAGGTTTGTAACTGTGATAACGGCGTATTTTGAGACCCTGCGCATGTTTCACAGCAATACGTACTATCATTAAATTGTTCATTTCCTGTTACTCAATGTTACTTTAGGTGTAACATAATCTAATATAGGACGTATCCGTAGATGTAAAAAAGAAATTTTGCCAAAGATTTTATAGATTTATATCAGAAATATAAAGATGAGCATTGCTGTTCTTTAAAAATATGAAAGAATTGGTTATCATGAGATTTCACCGTTCAATAAAATCAGCATTATTTCTGACCAAACATTAGAATGTTATTGATACGTAACAGAAATACAAAAGTTAATTGAAGGCAAAAGTGGTTAAAGCACAAATCATGATGTATACGATTATATTTTATATAGAATACAGGAAATTTCAGAGAAAATTGGATATTAAGACAACACATAGACTACGAAATGGGCAGTCGAACATCAGTTCCTTATATAAAGTAACTATATATTTCGGGTAGCTGCATTAAATATCAGTTTCGCATATTTGGTTGCGAATGCTGCCGTGAATGGTTAACTATAGTCGATTTAATAAAAATTAGCAAGTTAGATTAAAACTAAAACGTAATGTAGCCATATTAATATGATGGATATAGAAATATGCGATGACAAAAATGCAACTATACATTATTCTTAAGTTTCTTTCATGAAAATAAGTTAAACTTTATCATGCTGTCAATAAAGCCATGAAAGACACTTAAGTCGATAAGTAGTCTATTTGAGAAACAATTATTTAAAGGGTTATATTGTTTTAAAGTATAAGAATATTCATGAAATTGAATATATCTTGCTTGACGCGTGTACAAATCGGAAAACTGTTATTCTATATGCGCTGTCTGTGGTTTGCTTTTCTGTAACAGTTTATACAAAAAATATGCAAACAATTCATAGCTCAAAATTAATAGAGGACGCGAAAATTCGGGCAACGAGAGTTAATCAAAATTTTGTGTACATATAAAAATGGAAATGTTCATGAACTATGAGGAACATATAATGCCTTGATCGAAACTGAATTCCATGCAGGATATACATAGGTTCAATTGACAGATTCGATACAAATACGAGAAACCGGAATACTTTTGTTCGTTGAATCATGAGCAATATTAACACTTTTGAAAATTTTACATGTTACATGGAACATTTTACATTTTAGTAGCGTTTACTGCGTTCTTGTTAGCCTTTATGTTCCAATAAATTCGAAAACGTATATAAATCTAAATCAGTATAAGAGTGAATGCATTTTAAACCTTGTCTGAAAGACACGAGTCGATATTTACCAATGTATTATTATACGCCGGTAGTTAAAATTATAAATAATTAAAATTTGACTACAAATTGAACATTCTGTGATAATTTGCTATTCCTTGTTTATTCAAAAGCCGGATAGCTTTATGTTGTTAAGTTATGCTCATGTATTAACAAGCGCCGACGGCAGAATACTGTTGAGTTATACATTTGAAAACAAACGAAGAGATAATGGAATTTGAATAAATTAAGCTGCCTTTTGTATTCTTAAAAAGAAGCAAATAATGTGCTAAGATTCTGCTTCATTACTTCACCATTCATAACATAGCTATGTTTCGTGGATTCTGCCCACGAGTTCAGATAATTATATAAATGTTTCCAGAAACCAGTGTTTAAAATCATGCTGCATTATAGAGGTGAGAATTTACAAATTATAAACAATGTTTTCTAAAACAGCAAATCATAATTATAATAGCTCAAGTATGGTACAGTGGTTAGCTAACAGCAACAACAATGAACTCACCTCGGCTCGGTTTGCAAAGACCCTTAAAGCAACTCTATACAGTATTTCTATATTATGTGTTCTCTGTAATACTAAGAAATCACTAATAAGAGCCTTTAAGACTTTAACAAAGCTTGGGTAGTTTAGGAATAGCTGAGCTGCCGACGACCATGAAAATCTGGCTCTTTTTCATCGCCACTATATTTTAAAAACTGTAAAATCAATCATTAATGAAAGTGTATTCCATATTAACACAATTTATTACATGAATATTTTAAGTGCTGGTAAGTCTTAAATTATTTCAACAATACTTCATATTAAGCGAAAGTCGTTTCCACTTTAAAATATTTGCATCGATATCAAAAGAGATAAAGCAAAAATGCCTTTTACACATTGGCGAGAAATTTCGCAAACATCAATTATATATTGAATAATATTCACAACAGATAATATATAATACAAGTCTAATTTCACCACGCGTATAACACCAAGAGACCAATAATTCATCTATGTACTCTTACTGTCAAGTGGCGGTTGTGTGATATGAGGGTTAAGGTAGATTAGTACTTGAAAACTCTAGTAGTTACTTTGACAGCATACACGCTCGAAAATTATTGCTATTGTATTGCTTTCGATTTGATCAATCACACTTGTCAATGCATAAAACACACAGAGCGACTGTAAAGAAACCAATTGTTCTTGTAGATATGTTGAATTATAATAAAAATGATAAGGTATTATCCTACGTTATCGATTAACGATAGAATGTACAATCCTCGAATAGCAGGCTATATAATTGCGTAGCGCTAAAAGCAGCACTAATTGGTGATTGATACATTACGTCCTTACAAAATACATACAATAACTTTACTTTTATTGATGTCACATTACCAAGGTGTAAGTTGTTTAATGTTTTTTACTGACGCAATATAACACAAAAATGAATAGAAACAGGTCAGGTGGTGGTGTACTCGGTATTAAATGTACTGTGATGGCCAAGTCACCAGATCCAGACTTTTACATCAGCCCTCAGAATTAACCAAAAGAGAAGGCCTTAGTATTTTTGAGTCGGGCTTTCCAAATCTGAAAAAAGTTTAACTAAAACTGAGAACACTTAAAGCAATGCAGATATCCATCTGCTACTAAAATTTTAGAAATACAGCAATTAGGCAAAAACAAAATTAGACAAAGGCATATTGAGAGAGTCCCTCTAAGGTGCAACCGGCAAAAGCGACCGATATATCGGTTGAAACCAAAAAACCGATTTTGATAGGCTGCGTTGCGTAGCTTGTGCACACCCCTTATGTTCTGTCCTTAATGCTGCGCCTGGTTTCTGTGGAAACACAAATAAGGCAGCATATGACTCCAATTTTAAGATCTCTGGACAGGCCAACACTACTTCATCAACGAATTGGGTTCACTTATATTGACATTTGCCTATGATATTATTCAACATTCGCTTCCTGAAAGCATATATATGAAATGGTAATCATTTCGCACGTGGCTCGTTTACGTGACGATCAAGTGTTACATGTTGCAGCTTTTCAAGGCACTAGATTATCATTTTTGTGCTATTATTATGGTATTCTTTACGAGTATCCCTACTAGGAAATGAAGCCTCATGAAAGCCTTCGAAAATCAACTTTAAATTTTTTCTTTTCTACTGACTGGAAGATCCGCCTTTGTTACGCTTTAGGTGAAAATACGCTGTAGAAAACTCATCAATCACTAAAAATAAAAATTTATCCACGTTTCTAGTAACAAATGGTCCGGTCCTTGGTACCGTAAATTTTTAAAATTTTCTTGATAAATGCGTAATTCCGTAGACTGTTGGAACAGCCTTTAACGAGTCGAGTCGAATGATGTAATCTTTATCAACGCTCTTAAAATTTTCTATTTTTGCAAAACAATATATAAATGTCGTGCAGTATATATGTATAGTAAATAGAATTTATGGTTATTGACCGTTTTTACTAAGCAGGCGAACAAATCCTTCGAAATAAACAATTCTAATATTAAGTATACCTTGCAAAAAATTTTGTCCATGATACCGTGGCCCCAAAAGTTAGGGGGTAACCACCAGGTCTGGGTGGGGGGGGGGAGGGTAACGTAAACGCGGATAGCGTGATGTCAGATTCTTTTATGCCGTTATTTCGAAGAATATTATACTCTTCTCAATAAATAGTCATAAACTAATTAGTGTTATCAAGAGTGCATTAGGGAAGAGTATGACACTTCCCTGCACTCACATATAAACCCGTGTTCTATGTCACGGGCGTTTTCGGCCTGACCCCCCCCCAGTTTCTGGGGGGGTCGAGATGCCATGACCCCCCCCCAGTTTCTGGGGGGGGGGTCGGTCGGACCCCTCCCAGTTTCTGGGGGGGGTCGGTCGAACCCCCACCCAGTTTCTGGGGGGGGTCGGTCGGACCCCTCCCAGTTTCTGGGGGGGGGTCTGGACCCCTCCCAGTTTCTGGGGGGGGCGGTCATGGACCCCTCCCAAGTCTGGGGGGGGGTCCGACAGACCAGGCCCCCCGAAACTGGGGGGGGTCGACCGACCCCCCCCCCCAGAAACTGGGGGGGGGTCATGGCATCTCGACCCCCCCCCCAGAAACTGGGGGGTCAGGCCGAAAACGCCCGTGACATAGAACACGGGTTTATATGTGAGTGCAGGGAAGTGTCATACTCTTCCCTAATGCACTCTTGGTGTTATTGACTGATTGATCGACTGTGACTGGTGACGTGTGTGTGTGGGGAGGAGAGGACGAGGAGAGTGTGCGAAGCCTCGGAGGGTTAAGGCTATCTCCTAGGGCATATCAGCAACGCCCCGAGGGGATAGCGGAAAATCTCTACCGTTAATCGAACCAGAGCTAAAAAGCAGTCAACTTTAGGGTTTTACCCAAGGACTGACATTGCAAAACTACAGGCGGGCATCTATCGGATTTTGCAACAAGTTTCACAAAGGTCATTTATATATTAGATCATAATAAATGGTATTCGTCGGTATAAAATTAGTAATTTAGAACACACCTTCAAACAGTGATAGTAAAAATTTTCTGTAACTTAGACGATAAAGGTAAATACGGATTTCCGATGCTACTGAAGCATAAAAAATATATACCATATAATTATTGTTTACTAAAGTTTTATCGCGATTTAACGATAACTATCAATGCAGTATCTATGAGATGTCTAAATTTACTTCCGGTAAAGGTTCAACCAAGCTTGGTACTTTGCGCTTGAGTTCTACTTTTTCTAAATTGACGACGACCTGATTTTCCAGTCAACTGGTGAACTCTTAACTAATGTATAAACTTTTAGCTGCTGCTGGTACTAATATATACATTCTTTTCAAGCTGTGAAGTTACCGCTGCGTCGTCGTACCTTTTGAAGTTTGCCGCCATTACCTATAAAAGCCTAATTTCGAACATGAAACCACGACTATCGAAAATAATTGTTTTGCTTGTATACTAGGTTATATCGACTGCCAGGAAAAATCAATAAAAGTCTTGAAAAGCCGCGATCGCAAACTTCAATGTTTATATTTCAGTATTTAAGGAAACACTTCGAGTGCCACGAAAATATAACAACATACTAATACTGTTGCCTAAATATACAGCAATAACGCTCTAAATTAATATACATCTAGTTGCTAACACTTGAAGCATGACAGACCAAATGAAATTATCAGAATCAAAGCAAGCAATATAAAACTTTTCGAACATTTGGCCATCATTAAGTCTAAATTATTTTTTAGTACATTATCAATATATCAGATGATACCAACGTAACTCAAGACTGCACCACCTGAACCCATCGATTTAAAGCTGCCCATTTTAACGATCAACCGTCAGCTTGATTCGAACAGTTCTATCATTCGAAATTTACAAAAATACACACAAAGAACCAAATTCGGTCATATCGTATTTAAACATCGCCGTCATTAACTTCTTGGCATTTGCATCATTTATTTGTCTCTGTGGTGCAACAATAGTCAAGGTTTCTTTTGTCAAACGAACTCTAATCGAACGAGGATTCTTGCTGAATGTCTGGTGTAATCCAATATTTCAAAGAAAGTATGATCATTAAAGACATTCATATTAACTTGCAGCTGTGCTGTCGCAAACGGGCCATGGTTACGAAAATTTGTATCCGTGAGGAATTATTGCTTTTACATCCACAATATGCGTGTTCAACAGAGGTAGTGTGGTTGTCGGCTAAGGGTCCTCTTAAGCCATATTTGTCCCTGCCTGAGGTCCGGCGCACAGCTCCCTCCGTCGTAGCCGTGCATATGGTTCGCGGAAAAATTTTAGCAATTATGAGAAAAACTAAAAAATATTAAGGAAAATTAGAGAAAAATGAAGAAAATTATGAGGAAAAACTGGAAAGAATGGGAAACGATTTGGTACACCTTGGCCTGCCGCCATCGGGACCACCAACTCTCACCTATGCCGCCGGGTTTTGGACACCTATGATTTAAAGATATTTTGTAATACGTGAAAATTTTTTGCTGTTGCTTATATTTATATTTCAAGCTCAATTCTTTGTTGTCCCAAAATAAAGCTAAAATAGAGACTAGCAAACAATTCCCGAGATATGTATTGCAATTCCGTGACTAAACTCAGGCAATTCCCTGTCCTTCTTATCTTTAGTATACAAATAAGCAGTGACTTGTAGTAGAAATGTATTGTCCATGAATTCTGCAAACTTAAGCTAATTTTATTACGGAATATCAAAATATTTGTACAATATATAATCAAATTAAAAATTGTACAGTTAAATTTTTCCAGGATCGATCTTCAAACAGCCCCCGATATGTACTTCAGTTGGCTACGCTACAACGCCAGTGTATTAAGGACACATTTCTTCAAATTGAAGTTTTTCGTACGCGTTTATGTAGTCTATATTTCATGGACGCTTCTGACAAATCATACTGCCCAGCAACGAATTATTCCAACTTCGTATAATCTTTTAAATCCTGGAAAATGTTACTTCGAAGTTAGTACTTAACAAATCTATTATTTAGCAATCCGTACGCTGAATGTACCAGATGACTATTGTGTTCAACGAAAAATTGCAGTACTGCTAAAAGCGATCTGAAACTTAGCTTAGTAGAAATTTGGTGCTGCTGTAATTATGCAGTCAGATAAACGAGTTTGCTTCCTAAAAGCTAACGAACTGTGTAAAAAGCGAAACTTAATGATGCAACCTGAGCAACTGTTTCGGTTCCGATCGGACATCGTTCCGCTCCTGTCAAATCCGGTCTATGGTCTGGAACAACTGCGAAATAGATATATTTTGAGGTAACAAACATAAATATTTTGTCGAACAGAATATAAAACTTGCTGAGGCTTATTTTTAGAGGCGGTTTTAACCTACATCATGTTTAGATAAATACTACCTTAACATATGAAGGCATTGCACGACAACTTTTAATACCTAAGGATTTTGGTAATGTTTTAGATTAGTTTTGGTCAGAAAAATTTCAGAGGTCTGAACTAGTCCAGCGGTCCGGACCAACAAATTCCAAAGTCGGTCCTGTCCGCGGTCCGCACCGGTACACAAACATCAGGAGAAATATTTATAAAAAGTTAACAACATTGCCATAATAAGCTCGCACACATTTCCTCCAAATCACACATTTTTAAATATGACTAATATTTTAATATAGCTAAAATGACTAAACAAGAGCTCAGTTCGCGGTTACTAAAAACTGAAAAGCCCATGCATTTAATCACCTGTCAAAATAATATATGTTCGGCATGTATATTGCAATACAGCGGTAATGAACACTTTAACAATTATTTTAACATATATCGCGTGCTATAAATCCAAAATAACCCAAAATCCACCGATAGTGATAGTTGCAAAATACATTTACACATGTCAGCTTGTCGTAGAATTTGTATCAGGTGTCTGATTGGTCAAATGAACTGGCGAAGCAACCGCAATTGGCACATATTTATATAATTTCTAAACGCAGCCAGCAGTGCATTACATACCTCTGGCATCATTGCACAGATTGTTTTGCACCAGATCAGGTCGAGCTGATCCAATATATGTTATCTCCTAATCAATCTAAAGTATACCAACCCACTGGTAACCGAACACCGGACCTTTTGCATGTGTAGCAAATATAGAAATTGTAGTAATCTGTATTTCCTTGGAACGGTTGAGATATATTATTATATTAGTCTTTCTACAGATTTGACGCCTCAATTGTACTCGTACAATTATTTGGTCTGGGTGCGTTCTGCATAGTTAAATTTGTGACAGTGTTTTTGTATTAACATTAAGATTGCAATTCATAGATTGTAAATTGTTTGAATGCAGCCTATCCCCATAAATACAGCTTGCATTAGCAGTACTAATTATTAGCAAATTAGCAGTACTAATTATTAGCAAATCTAAGTCGATATAGGAAAAATTTTTACTCAGAATGATTTGTCTCACTAAGCCATATTCTTATCTCCGATCCTGACACCTTATAGTTAATGAACTTCGTGGCTTTTGTTTCAAAGCTAAATCTGAAAAAGCACAATAAAAAACCACCACAGTTTTGCACAATTATCACTACATATTCCATACTTAAACGTTTTAAACACTGCATTTTTCATATATCAAAAAGCGTAGAAATTAAGAAGCTTTTGTACGCGTCGGGCAGAAAAGTGTCACGGTGCCATCCATGGTCGATAAACTGCACAACTAAAGTTATACAATAAGTCCCGATCAATGGTGCTTTTTGTTTAATGTGGAAACCCGGAGCAATAATAATTTTCTTTTGATATTTGCCGACGGATTCAGAAAACACTCTCTTATTTACGCTCGCTCAAGCGACAATATTTATTCTCGGTCGCACCTTTTACAGTAGCGTGCCGTATCTCAAGAGGAGTGATACAATTTCATGGAATCGACCATATAATATATGCAAGTGAGTACACATGTCTATCGTCATATTTACCATAAATATAATTTCCGCTTGGTCGTTTATATACATATAGTTAAGTTTATTATAACAATAATTGCGGCCACACTAAATCGCATTGAAATACAATATTATTTGATCAAGTGGAAATTTGTTTACGAGAGCAATGATTTTATATTATTATTATTAAAATGGTTTGTTTCCAGTTTGCTAAACATGATAAAATCTAAAAGTGGCTGTGATTATTAGTTGCATTGCATAAGCGATCCCCTTGCGCTCCCAAACAGACTACTGAGGCGATAATATCTATACATTTAGCATGTCCACGATATGGAAGAAATATATGAATGTACAAAATACTTGCACTGATGTGATGTATACAGTAAAACCGAAAGGCAGAATTTCTGCAACACTACGAATGCGCAATATATATGCAGATCGTCATAAAAAATTAGTAAATAAGCCCCTTTATGAAGATATTCATGAAAACTATGTGACAACGCAATTATGCGGCTCTACAATATGTACATTTGTACTAAACGATTCTAGCTGTTACTGGCAGGCTAACTACAGAAATGCAAATACAGAGCGCCAGGCTGGGTCCAGGGGCGCATTAAGAGGGAGCCATCGCGGGAACCGAGGACCCACATAAGGCGAACTCCCGCTTTTTCGACAGCGCCCTTCCCGCTTTTGAGTAGTGCATATACTGCGCCAATGTTTAGAGCTACCCATATTAGGAAATGTAAGTTCCTTCCCTACGTCCAACTCGTATAAATAGTCTTTGGTGCTCTTCTTTCAAAACATCGAATTATCATTATATTGTATAAGTACGTAGTTAAATTAGATTAAATTAATCAACGCAGCATTGAGATACTGCGCTATCTAAGACGGACAATTTTAATTTCTTGCGTAAAAATTAGTGTTTCTTGTGGCCATCTATATATTGCACTTGATTTTGTAATCGGCAAGTTTTAGTGGTAGATAAATGACCAAACGTAGAAGTAGACGGGGCAAGAAAAACACTGATGGTGAATACAGTTGATGGCTTGTTGTCGTCATACCTGACCCAAGTTTCATGACTTATATGTCAAGCGTATTCTGATCACTAAAAGTTCTTTATAATTCAAGGAATAATTTTTTATAATTACGTTAGTGCGTTGTTGGTTTGTTCAGAGCGCTGGGTAGATGTTGTTTGTGCTCTTTTTGTTACGTATGTTACTACTGTAAGCTGCCTGGAGAAAAGATCCTTATGAGCTGTATTGGAATTTGCATAGGATACTTCTGAACAGAGCCGTTTAAGGGATTTTGAGTGAGAAGTAACGACTGTTTGGACTGAGGAGCAGTGGCTATTTTTGTGTGTGTGGGTGGGATCAATCACTATTTCGAATGCGGGGCGGGGACTGTTTGGAAAGGAAGGCAACGAGTTTCTTTCCAAGTAATGTCTACTTATCATTGTAGTTTATTGTAAAAGTATTGTAATTTCTTTTAAAAGTCAATGAATATTAATTGCAAATTAATCATAATTCGCGGTTGTGATCACTTTTGCTGAGGTCGGTTTGGTTGTAGTAGGGGCAAATGCCCACACAGAGAAGGTTAAAATAGGTACTGGTTTTGATGTATAATATGCATTAGTTAAATGCTAAATCATCAGTAATCGATCCCTAAAGTTTAAGAAAGAGAGCCCAAGCCTTGTATGTTCCACACGGCAATAATACTGTATGAGTAGTAACGAGCGCAAAACTCAAACGGGACCACTGGTTTAGTGCAGTGAATCGCGAATGACTAAGCTTCCAGAATATTTTGTAATTTTGTGTAAAATTTTGAGTTGTCGAACAGTTTCTAATGAACAGTATAAAAAGCTATTTACACCGGTCTTTCACCAACAAAGTTTTGCCGAATTCGAATAAAAAATGGTTTTGTTCGCAAACACTGACTAATAAACTTTTCGGTTGTGACGTCAAGATTACGTTAAATTTGATCATAAACATGCACGACTCCTATTTCAAAGTTGGAATGTCACTAAACTGTCAACATTCGACTGAAAATAACAACTCTGGGATAGCAGTGAACCGAATTTGCTTTATTCCATAACAGTGAATGTGGATTCCGTATAGGGTATTGGGATTTTTTCTTTTAGCCCCTCCCCTGGTCGAAATTTGTATATTTTGAAGATACAGTGATAAAATTTTGGTACGATTCTACCCAGCTCCGCAGACTGATTCAGAAAATATTATTTTGGCACAGTTTTAAGGCAAAAAAATTTGCGTTTTTGTCGAAAAAAGTCAAACTTTTGGTAAATAATCTGTCGACAAATGCATAACAATTTTATGCACTGCGGAACTGAGTCGAATGGTTGTTAAATCAGCTGAATCTGTTGATGGGTGTACGATTTTGGATTGCGATTTATGCGCGACTAAGGTGACCCCGCCAACCATCCTATTTTGTGTTTTTGGGTAAATTTTGTTACGCAACGCTTTTTGATCAATTGAAATTCGGTGTAAATCCGTTCGCGAACACAGTGCTCGCGATTGAAATCTAACCATTTTGTGTTCGCGAAAATTGAAGTAAAATTACCAAAATTTTTGAGAACTAAAAGTTGTCGATTTGATTGTGAGGTCACTTTTGCATTAAATTTGCTCGCGAACACTGTATAATCCGAATTCCAATGATAATGCACTGAGAACACAATTTCTGCTAACTGAAATCGCCAAAATTCTGCTCGAACAAACGGTATACGTTGTGGCCTTGGATTTGATTTTGCCAATTTTCGGTTAGTGAAAAACCGAATGAAATTAAGCCTGTTTTCCGTAACAAGTGTTTGCGATTCGATATGGGTAATGACAGAATAGCATGGTAGGCGGGGTCACCTTAAGTTTACTCACGCATTAATATAAATGATAACTCCTAAACCCGTGATTTTAAATCTTAATCCGGCTCCAATGATGTACAAATTTATGCAATTAGGGTGATTTTTTTTCGAAAATTTTTGGAGTCGAAGAGACCATTGGGAACCTAAACATTCAAACAAGATTTTTGCCCTAAAAGTGGCAGAAATAGATATTTTCAGAACCAGCTCTTCCAGTTGAGTCGAATGGTACCAAAATTATTGTTGTTTATTCAAAATTGACCCATTTCAGCCTAGAGGCTAAAGGAAAATTCCCGGATATTGCGCATGAGTAAACTTAAACTGCGCCCCCTGTACTTAATCTACAGCATGTACAAAACGCTGTTAGAGAACAAAGTTGTTACTGCAATAGCCGGTTCCAAATTCAAAACATTACGTTGGAGAATGCAGAATCACAAGACAGTGGTTCACTAACAGAATGCACTACAACAGTTTTACGTCGACTAGGTTTCACAACTTACAACGTGTTAATATTTATTTCCTATTTTTTTTGTAAAGCTAACAGATTTCATGAAATTAATATAAGTGTAGTGCGTGAGCATCACACGTGATATGTAGCTTAATAAATGGGGGATTTTTCAAATTCTCCAGTTTTGAATTTCCAACTGTTAGTAACAAGCGATCGCCAGTCGTTCATGACAGAAGGTGAGAGTAGGCGGCGCACCTTAAATTACTAATGCATTGTAAAATATGATGGGTAGTGGAGTTACCTTAAGTTTAGTCGCGCATCAATCAGATAACTATTTTTAATATTGATGAAGTGTCAACTCGCCGGAAGGAGTATATACATAAATTACAAATTACCAACCGTTTCAAGCGGGTTCATAGCACAGTAATAGCATGTGTATTCAGAATTTGCGGTGCTCTATTCCTTGATATAGCTTGAATGGTACTTAAAATAAAATAGACCTCAAAAATTCAACAGCAATACCATTCCGGGATAAGATTCTTATCATGAGTACAACTTATTATCAATTTTGTATAAAATAATTTTGTTATATATGTTAAGCAGTGCCAGGTTTTACGGAATGTGGCGCTTGTATTGTGTGGTGATAGAGCAGCAAGCTGGGATGCAACAGTTAGTAGCTGGATACCAGATGTTTGAGGCGATAATATAATGTTCATCCAGATTCAGTTGTCTATAATACTGAAGAAGCATAAATTCAACTTTCAGTTTTAGAACTTTATAACCTACGTTCCTAGGTAAGCCACGAAAACAAGACTGTATTTCAGTATGCGTTATGAAATGTATACAGCTACACATATATTAGTGATCAAATAGATACTTATGTAATAACCGGTGACGCAGCTGCATGGCGCAACTTCCTAACACCATGCCCATACGACCCCGGCTATCGTAACCTCAAGGGTGGACC
>JASANE010007290.1:0-128133 GCA_030248225.1 Trileptium ribeirensis | reverse complement strand
TTGGTCCTGCGTTCAGTTACGTATTGCTCAAGCTAAAATGTTCGCTAGGTCTCGGCCAATTTTTTTTACAATAAAATAGCATTACGCCCCCATATTGACTTTGGCCGTCAGTCCTATAGTTATTCAACAAAGTTGGCCAACTTTCAGCACCATCGACAAGAATTTATAAGCCATTCACTGATTTGAAAATTTTTAATTTAAAATACAGTGATGTGTGCTTACATGAATTGCGCTTTACAGTGAGAATACTATTTGAGTAAAATCTTCGCTAGGTTTCGGCCAATTTTTTTACAATAAAATAGCATTACGCCCCCATATTGACTTTGGCCGACAGTCCTATAGTTATTCAACAAAGTTGGCCAAATTTCAGCACCATGACAGATTTACAAGCCATTAACTGATTTGAAAATTTTTAATTTAAAATTCCCTGGTGTTTGCTTACATGAAGTGCGCTTTACAGTGAGAATACTATTTGAGTAAAATGTTCGCTAGGTCTCGGCCAGTTTTTCCACATTAAAATAGCATTACGCCTCCATATTGACTTTGGCCGAGTTTGAGTAAAATCTTCGCTAGGTTTCGGCCAATTTTTTTACAATAAAATAGCATTACGCCCCCATATTGACTTTGGCCGACAGTCCTATAGTTATTCAACAAAGGTTGTCGGCCAAATTTCAGCACAATCGACGAAAAGAAGAATTTACAAGTCATTCACTGATTTGAAAATTTTTAATTTAAAATACAGTGGTGTGTGCTTACAGAGTGAATGCGCTTACAGTGAGAATACTATTTGAGTAAAATCTTCGCTAGGTTTCGGCCAATTTTTTTTACAATAAAATAGCATTACGCCCCCATATTGACTTTGGCCGACAGTCCTATAGTTATTCAACAAAGTTGGCCAAATTTCAGCACCATCGACAAGAATTTACAAGCCATTCACTGATTTGAAAATTTTTAATTTAAAATACAGTGGTGTGTGCTTACATGAATTGCGCTTTACAGTGAGAATACTATTTGAGTAAAATCTTCGCTAGGTTTCGGCCAATTTTTTTACAATAAAATAGCATTACGTCCCCATATTGACTTTGGCCGACAGTCCTATAGTTATTCAACAAAGCTGGCCAATTTGCAGCACCATCGACAAGAATTTACAAGCCATTCACTGATTTGAAAATTTTTAATTTAAAATACAGTGGTGTGTGCTTACATGAATTGTGCTTTACAGTGAGAATACTATTTGAGTAAAATGTTCGCTAGGTCTCGGCCAGTTTTTCCACCTTAAAATAGCATTACCGAAAAAAGGGGGGGCCGGGGGGTCCATATTGACTTTGGGCCGTCAGTCCTATAGTTATTCAACAAAGTTGGCCAAATTTCAGCACCATCGACAAGAATTTATAAGCCATTCACTGATTTGAAAATTTTTAATTTAAAATACAGTGGTGTTTGCTTACATGAATTGCGCTTTACAGTGAGAATACTATTTGAGTAAAATGTTCGCTAGGTCTCGGCCAAATTTTTTACAATAAAATTAATAGCATTACGCCCCCATATTGACTTTGGCAGTCAGTCCTATAGTTATTAGTGCCAAATTTCGCACCCGCCAAAAAATTTCAGCCATTCACGATTTGAAATTTTAATTTTAAAGCCAATTTTAAAATACAGGATGTGGCTACAGAATGCGCTTACAGGAAACTATCGAGAAAATCTTCGCTAGGTTTCGGCCAATTTTAATAAAAAGCATTACGCCTCCGTATTGACTTGGCCGTCAGCCAAGTTGTGGAACGAAGTTGCCAGAATTTCGGCACCATCGACAAGAATTTACAAGCCATTCGTTGATTTGAAAATTTTTAATTTGCCAAAATACAGTGGTGTTTGCTTACATGAATTGCGCTTTACAGTGAGAATACTATTTGAGTAAAATCTTCGCTAGGTTTCGGCCAAATTTTTTTACAATAAAATAGCATTACGCCCCCATATTGACTTTGGCCGACAGTCCTATCGTTATTACGAACAAAGTTGGCCAATTTTCAGCACCATCGACAAGAATTTACAAGCCATTCACTGATTTGAAAATTTTTAATTTTTTACAAGCCAATTTTTTAAAATACAGTGATGTGTGCTTACATGAATTGCGCTTTACAGTGAGAATACTATTTGAGTAAAATCTTCGCTAGGTTTCGGCCAATTTTTTTACAATAAAATAGCATTACGCCCCCATATTGACTTTGGCCGACAGTCCTATAGTTATTCAACAAAGTTGGCCAAATTTCAGCACCATCGACAAGAATTTACAAGCCATTCACTGATTTGAAAATTTTTAATTTAAAATACACTGGTGTTTGCTTACATGAATTGCGCTTTACAGTGAGAATACTATTTGAGTAAAATGTTCGCTAGGTCTCGGCCAGTTTTTCCACATTAAAATAGCATTACGCCTCCATATTGACTTTGGCCGAGTTTGAGTAAAATCTTCGCTAGGTGTCGGCCAATTTTTCTACAATAAAATAGCATTACGCCCCCATACTTGACTTTGGCCGACAGTCATATAGTTATTCAACAAAGTTGGCCAAAATTTCAGCACAATGACAAGAATTTACAAGTCATTCCTGATTTGAATTTTTAATTTAAAAACTATTTGAGTGAAATGTTCGCTAGGTCTCGGCCATTTTTTTACATAAAATAGCATTACATTTCCCATATACTTTAGCAGACAGTCTAAGTATTAAGTGGCAAATAGAGGACCAACCGCACCTCTATAAGTAATTTACAAGCCATTCACTGATTTGAAAATTTTTAATTTAAAATACAGTGGTGTGTGCTTACATGAATTGCGCTTTACAGTGAAAATACTATTTGAGTGAAATGTTCGCTAGGTCTCGGCCAATTTTTCTACAATAAAATAGCATTACGCCCCCATATTGACTTTTGCCGACAGTCATATAGTTATTCAACAAAGTTGGCCAAATTTCAGCACCATCGACAAGAATTTACAAGCCATTCACTGATTTGAAAATTTTTAATTTAAAATACAGTGGTGTGTGCTTACATGAATTGCGCTTTACAGTGAGAATACTATTTGAGTGAAATGCTCGCTAGGTTTCGGCCAATTTTTTTTGCAATAAAATAGCATTACGCCCCCATATTGACTTTGGCCGACAGTCCTATAGTTATTCAACAAAGTTGGCCAAATTTCAGCACCATCGACAAGAATTTACAAGCCATTCACTGATTTGAAAATTTTTAATTTAAAATACAGTGGTGTTTGCTTACATGAATTGCGCTTTACAGTGAGAATACTATTTGAGTGAAATGTTCGCTAGGTCTCGGCCAATTTTTTTACAATAAAATAGCATTACGCCCCCATATTGACTTTGGCCGACAGTCCTATAGTTATTCAACAAAGTTGGCCAAATTTCAGCACCATCGACAAGAATTTACAAGCCATTCACTGATTTGAAAATTTTTAATTTAAAATACAGTGGTGTGTGCTTACATGAATTGCGCTTTACAGTGAGAATACTATTTGAGTAAAATCTTCGCTAGGTTTCGGCCAATTTTTTTACAATAAAATAGCATTACGCCCCCATATTGACTTTGGCCGACAGTCCTATAGTTATTCAACAAAGTTGGCCAAATTTCAGCACCATCGACAAGAATTTACAAGCCATTCACTGATTTGAAAATTTTTAATTTAAAATACAGTGGTGTGTGCTTACATGAATTGCGCTTTACAGTGAGAATACTATTTGAGTAAAATGTTCGCTAGGTCTCGGCCAATTTTTCCACATTAAAATAGCATTACGCCCCCATATTGACTTTGGCCGTCAGTCCTATAGTTATTCAACAAAGTTGGCCAAATTTCAGCACCATCGACAAGAATTTACAAGCCATTCACTGATTTGAAAATTTTTAATTTAAAATACAGTGGTGTTTGCTTACATGAATTGCGCTTTACAGTGAAAATACTATTTGAGTAAAATCTTCGCTAGGTCTCGGCCAAATTTTTTACAATAAAATAGCATTACGCCCCCATATTGACTTTGGCCGACAGTCCTATAGTTATTCAACAAAGTTGGCCAAATTTCAGCACCATCGACAAGAATTTACAAGCCATTCACTGATTTGAAAATTTTTAATTTAAAATACAGTGGTGTTTGCTTACATGAATTGCGCTTTACAGTGAGAATACTATTTGAGTAAAATCTTCGCTAGGTTTCGGCCAATTTTTTTACAATAAAATAGCATTACGCCCCCATATTGACTTTGGCCGACAGTCCTATAGTTATTCAACAAAGTTGGCCAAATTTCAGCACCATCGACAAGAATTTACAAGCCATTCACTGATTTGAAAATTTTTAATTTAAAATACAGTGGTGTTTGCTTACATGAATTGCGCTTTACAGTGAAAATACTATTTGAGTAAAATCTTCGCTAGGTCTCGGCCAAATTTTTTACAATAAAATAGCATTACGCCCCCATATTGACTTTGGCCGACAGTCCTATAGTTATTCAACAAAGTTGGCCAAATTTCAGCACCATCGACAAGAATTTATAAGCCATTCACTGATTTGAAAATTTTTAATTTAAAATACAGTGGTGTTTGCTTACATGAATTGCGCTTTACAGTGAGAATACTATTTGAGTAAAATCTTCGCTAGGTCTCGGCCAATTTTTTTTCTTTTTTGGGTCTATTTTAGTTGATTTCAGCACCATCAGCAAGAATTTAAAGCCATTCACTGATTTGAAAATTTTAATTTAAAATAAACTGGAGATAGTTTACATAAATAGCGCAATACAGAGAGAAAACTAAAAGAGAAAAATCATCGCTAGGCTAAGGCAAATTTTTTTGCAATAAAATAGCATTACGCCCCCATATTGACTTTGGCCGACAGTCCTATAGTTATTCAACAAAGTTGGCCAAATTTCAGCACCATCGACAAGAATTTACAAGCCATTCACTGATTTGAAAATTTTTAATTTAAAATACAGTGGTGTTTGCTTACATGAATTGCGCTTTACAGTGAGAATACTATTTGAGTAAAATCTTCGCTAGGTTTCGGCCAATTTTTTTTACAATAAAATAGCATTACGCCCCCATATTGACTTTGGCCGACAGTCCTATAGTTATTCAACAAAGTTGGCCAAATTTCAGCACCATCGACAAGAATTTACAAGCCATTCACTGATTTGAAAATTTTTAATTTAAAATACAGTGGTGTGTGCTTACATGAATTGCGCTTTACAGTGAGAATACTATTTGAGTAAAATCTTCGCTAGGTCTCGGCCAATTTTTTTTACAATAAAATAGCATTACGCCCCCATATTGACTTTGGCCGACAGTCCTATAGTTATTCAACAAAGTTGGCCAACTTTCAGCACCATCGACAAGAATTTATAAGCCATTTTCACTGATTTGAAAATTTTTAATTTAAAATACACTTGTACGCGTTCGTTACGTATTGCTCGTTCATAAACAAGAAATGTGGTCAATCATATCACTGTCGTTACAGCATGTGTGCAATCGCTTACATTTACTGCTCCACTGAGGCCTGCAATTGTGAACCCTGAAGCCTGGAAAGCAGGCAACCGTGCATACTAGCAAGAGTTTGTGGTTATTTCTTGAGAAATCTCTTCACCAATTCTCAACAAATTATCATAAACTCATAGCTTTACAAATTCGCCGTAACACATAAGTTGTTCTTCTATAACGGTACTGCGCTGCAATCATTTTAGCATGAACAATTTTTAAGCCTGTACATAAATTCACCGTGCCATTAAGGCTGTTGTATCTTACTGACATCGTTGTTTTCGTTATGGAACAAAATTATCATTTGGCAACCGATATGGCCGGAGATCAGTGGCAAGGAGCCAGCAAACGAACCTATGTAAGTGAGTGACCGGACCATCAGTTCAATGATGCAATATGTAATATCTTAGTAATATCAGATTCTGGAGTCAGGAATTTAACTACATCGAAGACAAGAAGTTTGCGTTTGCCACATATTCCTTCAATCTACCCCGTGGTTAGACATTTTGAGGGCGTATAGGCCTTTGCCACATTTGCACGTCGAGAAACGGTGTCGCTGCAGTTCATTCAACCGTATCTATCGGCTGAATTATATTTATATACAACAGCGAGGACAAATTTAAGAAATTCTCACGAAAAAACCCGTCGTCATGAAGATGACAGCAAACGATAAGACAATATAACAAGCGCTCAACGATTATTATTTTCAGCTTTATTTAGCGGGAAATAATAGTCGCCTAGCGACGCGGCCTTCTATTTGTTGCACAACCTCTCGCATGCAGGTTACCTGGCTACGGCGTCCTTAACTGGCTAGTCGTGGTTTTGCGAGGAATCGGCGATGCAATTCGTGGAATGATTAAACAATGCGAATCATGCCAAGCTACGAAAATTCATGAGGATACGAAAACACCACTCAGCAAAATTTTACAATCGTATAAATTTATGCAGTCTAAATAGAAATGCAGAGAGTGACCATTTTCACATATGCAGAGCACACGCAGCCTACTCAAGACGGTCGACGCTAACAAAGCATTACTTAAAGTCGCAGCTGTCAACAACATTTCTACGACCAACGTTGTGGTGCATTTGTCACTTTTCTGATAAATAACCGTTCGGTACGAATCAAATCCGTGTAATAGAGAATTGTGAATTCGATATTTTATATCAAACAAGATAAGACAACGGGTTAGCTATCCTAACCAAATGGTTTGATCAAACGATTCCATCAGCCACTCAAAACGCGATCCTACCACAGCGCTATGTTCATCGCTGGCTTCAAACCCATGTGCTCGTTGTAATCGGTATCAGCAGTGTAGTCAATGTCAACAGTTGCGGCCCTGCACAACCGACGCCCAGGGCAAGCCCTAATAGCGGTACTGTTTATGAATTTCGCCAATTCAAACACAGCATGAAAAATGAAGTTGTACACTTTGTAGACGTCCAAACCTGCTGTTATGGACACTGAGATAACACCGTCCAAATGTTCAATTTTTAACCGAGACTGTTGACTTAAAATCTAAGATTATAACGCTTCAGTTCATGGATCCAAGCAGCTATAAGTAGTCATATTAATCAAAGTTAGAAATTTTGCTGCGATAATCGGTCGGGTCAACGTTTTTGCAGCGTTCGACGGTTCTTGTGTATGTTAGTCTTTATTCAGCTAAGATGCATGTTGTTTTACAAATGGTGTAGCAATGTGAAGTTTGTATAAAAGACGTAAACATCCGGGACAAACGACAATACCGGCATTGCAGTTATTGCGCTGCGGTGGATGATCACCACAAACAAAAGCTGGTGATAACTATGTTGGAGTATATAATTATTGATTATTTTATGACTTTGAGACAAACAAGTCGGTAATGACAGCAAAACTTTTTGTGGAACTCTGTCGCTTCAGCACGTCTCATCGTGGAGCAAAATGCGAAGCAGATGTAAGCTATTCACAAATTTGTAGGATTAAGAAAACCTCAGAAAACGTATTATCAGGCGAAAGAGCACGGGCTGATAGTAAAATTCACCCGAACAATTTAAATGGTAATTAGCCAACATGTAAATGAGAACCAAAAGTTAAGATATAAATGCATGGGCGGCGATCCCGGGGGGGCTGGGGGGGCTGCAGCCCCAACATTTGGATCGCCACGTGGAAAAGTTGCACATCTTACACCTCCATCGCATCGATTGAATTAATGTAATTTGTATGTTTTTCGTACAAATGTTTCACGTGGGCTGAGTCAAAATAAAATGAAAGCTAAAAATAAAATGCGCTTTCTATGCTGGCTTCGATGGCGTAAAGCTACGGCAAACTTTTTTTCTGCTCTCATGCCTCCCGTATGATAGCCTATGTTTATGTATTCAAATAAAATACAACACATTATTTTTATTTATATTGAGTTTGATGATGATGACGTTTTTGTTTATTTTGATCAAACTATTTTCAAAATACATGCGATGATTTTTCTTTCTTCACAGCTTTTTTGCTTCTAACTCGAAAGCTATTTAAAGCGAGTAAACATCATATTGTCATATTAGTTGCCAGTCAAAATTGCAACAACATCAACAAAAGCCCATTCGCTGCTCATGACGGGTGTTTTTGACACATAAGAAATGAATGTGGTCTAAAACGTAGCATGAATTTGGTCGCTCGCGGTACCGTATCTGTTCGAGTTCTGTTGTGTTGGCTATTACGCTTGGTTTTTTATGAATTGCGGGAGGCAGCTTAGTGTACCCTATATGACTTCGAAGCAGGTCGGGTGTGTCACACTTTGGTCGGGGTCAGGGCCGTGGCAAGGGCCCCCCATCCCCCCATTGGCGCCTGATTTTATAACTCAGGTGTGTGCTGTTGAATTGTGTGTTTTTGTTTTCCGTTACGTTTTAAACAGATTTTACATCGCTTGAAATATAATCTCCATTACATCGCTCTATTCATCGCCAGCCATGGACATTCGGAAAGCCTTTGAAGCTGCAAAGCTTAAAAAACGTAAGATTGCCGAGGAGAGTGGGAAAGACCGGACGAAGTTATTGAAGGGGGCCCAATACGCAGTCCGTTGATTCAAAATTGATAAGCATCCACATGTGTTCCGCTGTGCTTGAGCGCTCTCCCGAACGTATGGGGGCTGTTGGTTGTGAAAGTGGCTCCGGCAGCACAGCTATTCAGCAAGAGATCTGATTGAAGGACACACAGAAGCGAACCATGCCGACCCCTCAGAGATTCCGCCGCAACAGCAGGGATCACAAACGCGTCAGTTCATAAAGTTGGTACGACTCATACCCTGGCTCCACTCTCTCTCTGGTCATGGGGTTGTTTGCTTTCATTGCGCTACAGCTGATGCTGAAGGTGGTTTAAACCTGGAGGGCAGGAAGGAACTCGCTTTTTTCCGTTGGATTTCGAAACTGAAGAAGGCCATTGAAAAATTTGGCAAACATCAGCTTTCGAGTGTCACAGCGCTGCAGTTGCGCATTTACAGCAGCGACGCTCACCTCGTTGCAAGTCGATTTTCTGCCGCCCAGAACAGCAGCAGATGGCCGAAGCCCAGGAATGTCTGGTTATGTTGTTCGAAGTATAAGTTTCTCTTCGGCAGAGAATTGGCATTCGCGGTCACACAGAGGATCAGGGTAGCCTGTACCGTTGCTTCTCACACGCTCCCAAGATAATCCTAGTTGGCCAGGTGGCTAAAACAAACAACTAACTTCCTTTCGCACGAGTGTGTCGACGAAATCCTGAGACTTCTCTCATACCATCTTAAGACAAATTGTAGAGGGTGTACGGGTGCGTCCGAGATTATTGGAATAATTTGTGACGGAACTCAGGATTGTAGCCAAAAGGAGCAGCTGTCTATCTGTATTCGATATGTCGAAAATGATTTAAGCCGGTGGAGGAATTACTCGGACTCTATGAGCCAGATAATGTCACTGGTGCGGGTATCGCGGCTGCATTATTGGACGCCCTGCTCCGTTTAAATCTACCAGCTGATGCACTTCGCGCTCAAACCTACGATGGAGCTGCCAATATGGACGGTCAGTACAACGGCTGCCAGGCAAATATCAGCAGCAATCCCACTCGCCAAACATTTTCGTTGTTCGGGGCATATCCTATTTGATTGCTGCAGCAACAACGATTGACCGATCGTACAGGATGTATTTAATTGCATCAACGAACTTGGAAAACTCAACAAGATGAGTGGAAAATTTCCGAGGTTTCTGCTGTATCTGTTTCGCCAACACATCACCGTCTATCACGCGATTCGGCCTCTCTGTCCGACCCGGTGGCTCTGCCAAAGAAGCGCAGTTCAGAGTGTGTTGACATTATGGATCTGTCTTGTCCAGCCTGTACGAAATGGCTAACCTCAGTAGCGGAGAAATATCCAGTAGGCGCTTGGGATGTATGAAAAATTCTCAACAGCTCGTGTGTTTTTGGGTTGCAAAATAGCTTCGACCGTTACAGGACCACTGGACCAACTAAATGAGTCGTCCATCCCTCAAAATGATATTCTACAGAGGTCATGACTATGAGGTAGGTAATACCTAGAGTTTATACGCAGCTTGCGCACGGAAACGGCATTTGCCGACCTGCTAAAAGCGACTACAAAGCAACTGGAAAAGCATGGTCTTGAAAAACTCGTTTACCACGATACCGAAAGCCTCCAGCCCGCTACACTGGCCCTGCCCAAGCTCCCGTTTCATCTGTCGAGGCGTGCTACCGAAAAGCCTCTTCGGTTATTGATCTGCTTGCGGGCAGTTGTCTCTCGATTTGACATTGATAACACTTCCGGGGCAACTGTATCTGCATCTTGAAAGCGTTCTTCTCTTGGGCCACGTTGATGAGAACAGACAGCTGATTGAACTTTATCCCGAACTGAACTCGATTCCTTGAAGCTTCCTTTCCATGTTCCGCAACAATATACAAGGCACAGAATCTACATGACTCGTGGAGGTTTTTCGCAGCATGTCGAAGTCTGAACACGTTCTCTACAGCCAGGTGAGACAACTATGGTGCTCCTTTGGTCTGTCCCGTTACCTCTTGCGAAGCTGAGCGGTCGTTCGCTGTCTCGGAGAGTCAAGACCTGGATGCGTAGTACGATGACTCAGCACGCCTCAACTGGTTGCCTCTGTTGTGCTCACAAAGAACGTTTGGACAACGTGGATGATATGTTATCGCACGCCGGTTCGCAGGAGCTGTGCTCAAAGGAAAAACGTTTTTGGAAATTTCTAAAGAAACCATTGCCAAAAGCTTTATGTTGTCTGCAGATTTAGCTAGACAATTAAAACTAGAGAATGTTCTGAGGATATTTTACTGTTTCGTTTCTTCGTCCAGTAAGACTGTGTGGTATCCTGAAGATTAAAAAACGGGTAGAACAATCTGCATTTTTGAAGGCTAGTGTAGCTCACAGGCTCTGAAGTTAATTTTGTCCGAAACATTGTGAGTCCTTAGCCCCCCCAATAATTTTCATAAATCGCCGCGCCTGTATAAATGGCATAGTACATAGCACATCAACAGGCGACATCCATTTTTCTTCAATGTTGACTGTGGTTCCGTTTTACTGATAGATGCGCTTAATGCGGCATTCACGTTGTAGTGTTCTTACCGTTCACCGAACTATGTTACCCAGACTTTACAGTACACGGTGTGGTTGGTATCGTACATATTTCTTAAAACGATTCTAATAGTAGCTAGTTGACTGTTCTGACGGAAAAGAAACGGTATGACAGACGTTGTCAAAATTTTTTGCATATGTCAACGGTGAGACTGCCACTCTCTATGTTTAATTTTTGATGGTATGGATAGCACCAAACGTATCTATCTTGTAGTCACTAGCAGTAGGGCCACCCTTACAAAGTAATAACGGCTTAACTTTAGTTTCGCTGTTAGTTTATCGTGTCAGCCACACTATGTAGACAATACATTGATGGTGTTAGTGACACCATCCAGTCAAAAAAACTACGGTGCTAAGCACAACTTAACTCCAAAAAAATGTGATAGGCGGTATCGAGAATATCCTCGGGTTTGGCAACATGACTTTAGTGCAACTGACACCGTCAGTACTGTATAGTCTTCGCTATAGTGGGACAAAAGTTCCAAACGACGGGGACATTATAATGTGAACGCCGCATAAACAAGTTGAAGCGAGTTCAGTGCGAAGCATTGCGATGCCCAAATGTGGCGCACGACCCAGGGAATTAGTCAATATCTGTACCCGAAGGAAAGCAGAAATACTATGATAGAAGTAGTCAGAAATATCAACTCGGAAATGGCGACCGTATCATTCTGTGTTTTAGTCAAAATCTTACAGTACAGTCCATTTGTCAACATTTAGCACTGGAGTGACAACTATATCAACTCAAATTAAACAGTAGTGTGTTTAAATTCGACGACTGCAGGCAGTATAGGTTGGAGAATGAGTATTCGCTGATTGTTCTGACGATGAACAAACAGAAATAATCTCATGCGAATCCAGGGCGTGACAAAGCTAAGTAAATATTTTATTGTACTGTTAAGAACAAGCCCACCTATCAATGTCCTGTCCTACATGAGTAAGACACGTCTTTATATTTATGTCGCAGTCAAACCGATACGATATGCTAAAATTTATTTAGGCCACTAGTCCTTGGAGTTTGAAGTTGTCGAAACGTATTCGATTTTTTCTCGAACCCCGACATGTATTTCTTAACTTGTAAAATGTAGTAGTGGGATGTAAATTTTTTCTACTCAATATTTGGGCATTTTAGCACGTAGATTAAAAAAGTGTAACTATCTGGATAAAATCCGTCACCCGTTTGTTATTTCCAGCGATAAACATTATTTGGGCACGCCGAAACTGCCTACGAATTAAGATTTGTTTCTACAAATTATAAAATCATCAGCAAATAGTGCGTATATTCAGTTGATATAAATGCCACTGTGCCTGAGTCATATTTCTGAAAATATTTTTTTTATTTTTAGGTCACAAAAATCGCACAAAATATAGTAATCGTACGGCTGTGAGAAAACCCGTTTAATATGCAGCATTCTCTGCTTTTTCCTTTAGCTCTCCCATCCCAAACTGATCGATTTTATAAATTGATCATTTTGATGAATTTTGGTATTAGTTGATTTTCATATTCATGACAAAGATACTACGATACTTAAGGTTCCCTATACGATGAAAATTGTTGAAAAATTATATTTAGGAACATTATGCGCTTTCACCAAATAACTGCATACAGTATTATTTATCTCTAGTAAATTATATATATCTATAATATAAGGAAGCATAATTGTATATGGCGCAGGCGCTAAAGCATATGTGTCCGTCGGCTTAAGATGGTAGGCGGTCTGCAGGCAAGATGTCGTCGGGGTATGTCTCAGGGGTAAACCTCACCCCGATTTTTGCCGATTTTTCCCCAATTTTTGCTAAATTCCGCTGAAATCTTTGAGGGGTTGGGGACCACGGGAGTTGTAAGCAGTCTTTAAGAGTAAATATGCCTTGAGGGGGACTTTTAGAACGATATCCCCTTGTCGCCGTCCCATGGACACTTGTATGCTATAGAAACATAGAGGCGCATATGGGTAGGAGGCAGGGGTTTTTTCCCAAAGGATAAGCAACTGGCCCGCGCCGCGCGTCGAATGTGCGTAAAGAATCTTGGTTTGAGGAAATGTGATAAAAATCCACACAAATTAAGGAAAACTTTAGCAAAAATCGATAAAAATACTGGCAACATTAAGAAAACTTATGATTTCTTAAAAATTTCGGAATTTTATCTCTTCGCCGAGGCCTCCTTTGCCGCCACAACCATCGACGTCTCGCTTTTAAATATGTTTAGACCTATGTCTGATAGTTGTAACAAATATAAATTTATAATAAATTTAGGTACACAAATGACAGATTCTAAGTAAGGCCTACTGAACCAATTAAAAATACAGGAATGTCTTGTATTCACAGACGACCAGATATGGTTTTTGGAAACAAGATTACATCAGAATCAGGACATGAAAAGCCGCAGCGTCAGGCCAATATTTAAAATGCGTATCTAAATGCAACATGACAACATAATATATTTAAACTCTACGCTGACTTCAAGTAGATAATTTTATCAAAAAGGTGGTACTGGTGATGAATATACAATGTATCTTCGTTAATTTCAACATTTGGCTCTATGGGTTGATCATGAAGTGTATAAAACTTTGTAACTGATAATCATTGACGCTCTCAAATTGCGGTAGCAATTTTTACTGTAATACGTTAGCTGGTCATATTTCACATTGATATACTTGTCATACTAGTACAGTTTTAATTAGTAAATTTTAATCCTTTGATTATTTGGAAAGCTTTGTGCAAACTGTTGCGACAACAAATATTTGTTTACTTAAGGCGGCCAGAGAAGTAGTTTACAGGATTCACTTCATTTTCACAATTGTAGTGTAATTTTTAATATACGGTTGCGCGATATTGCGTGCCCTGCAGATGTACTACTCAAATACGGCATATACCTCAAAGCTAGATAACCCCAGACAGATTAGTTTATTTGTCCAACATAGTTGTACAAAAAATATAGCTAAGGCGCTTTTGTGATTGCAACAACACGTTGGCCCATCTGGTCAGGCCAGTTTTTATAATAACATGTACAAAATATTGTATTGCACAATATATTTCTGAGAAAAAATTACACTTTGTGAGGTGAAGAAAAATTTTTATATATAATTTTATTATTTTATATATTATAATTTTTTTGGGGGCTATCAAATAGTAGGATTTGAATTTATAAAAAAAGACAAATGCTAACAAGGCGTTAAGAGGTAACAAATTTGGACAACCGAACTTAATTAAGAAGCGAATATTTTAAGATTAAGATTGAGGAAGCAATTTTTTCGCATATTTTCAAAAGTAATTCGTTATTATTGTCTTTTAGAAAATGTTCGATGTCTTCAAGAAATAAAATTGAATAACGGCAGCGAAGCTGAGGCTGCGGAATTTCTTGCACGAACCACAAAATAATACTTACATAAGACTCAACATCGTTTTAGGATTACCAGAGAATCATTAAATCGCTGACAAACCAAATTAAAATACGAGATCATATGTAGTTTTTTACCCTGAAGGGTAATATGAAAAGTTGTAACGATATCCTAGGCTTCTTTACTAATTTGTGACTTTAAATGATCAGCTATCGTCAAGTGGTCTGATTATAAAAAGTGTCGAGTGTCGAGAAAATGGAAGCTTTCACTTGGCATCGAATGCCGTTGTTTTACTGAAGTATATATTCATTCAAAATTGCAATATACAATGACATTATATTCGTTTCAAACAGGTGGCTCTCCGTTGTATAAATTCAAATGGGTTGTACCTTTCACTGCACGCCAAGCTCAAATCAGTAGTTTAAGTATTGCAAAAAGTTCAAATATTTCCAAAGCCAGTTTGAGTTGTCATCCACCCTACATTAGTGGTCTTTTGCTTTACGACGAAACGTTACGCTTTTCAGGGTGTCCTTCGCCAACGCAGTTGTAGATACGGATTTCCTCAGATCTAGCGTCTAATTCGAAATTCATCAGTTTTGATGATATTTGGGGTTTGAAGATAAGTTTTAACTGATAACTTTGGTAATATTCTACTCAACTCAGTTAAAGGCGTTTAACAAAATGTCCACTAGGACCATATTTCCGACAAGTTTTTTGAATTTTGGGTTACCACTTTCGAAAAATACTACTAATGGGAACTTTGTGTTGTATACCAATCCTACCGTATTAGCGCATTTAACTTAATTCAGCAGAATAATTTCTTGGAACGAGTCGCTCATTTCACATATTGTACTTAGGTAAATCGAGTGCTTAGCCCCTAATCCTAAGCCCTGATGACCATTGTTGAACAGGTTCTCATCGAACTGAGTTGAGATTTATCAAAATTATCGCTGTCTTTAAAATTAACGAATTTCGTGCTAGAGAACTAAATACAAAGATACGAGACGAGAATTTTTCAGAAAAAAAGAAAATGCAGAGACAGACTACCTCATATTAGGTGCTTCGGTTATCAATAAGACTAGAAAAGCGAAAAAGTGTGTATGTAGCCTTCTACAGCTAAAATAAAAACGGACGCGTTAGTCGTGCTGCCTACCAGTGGTAATCTTGAGCTCATATCCCGTGTTAACTACAACGGGAGAATAACGACCACTCGGTTTTATCCGGTATCATTAGCTGTGAATTCATCAAAAATAGAAATGTGGCTCACAGAAAAATGGGTTTGAAGTATTTATAAAACCTGCAGTTACTTAAATTCATTCATTTTAACACATGTTACACAGTTACCTTCGCGCCAAATACAACTTTGATTAAGATGCAACAGTTTTAGTGAAATTCGATTTTGGCTAAACAAAGAATCAAAGAGTAATATCAGGGTTTCTAATGCGAGTCAGCCATAGTTTCACTTGTGGTATACTATACATTTCTGACGGCGTGATCACATTGCGACCGAACCAATCAGGTAGAGCATGCACAATTTTGCTATATTCGAATCGGATGATTTGGCGTGAAAAACACTTCTACAAATTCATGCGTGCGGTATACGTTAGGTGTATCAATTAGTTATATTGGCTCGGCTCAGATCAAATGCCACGAGATCAGATAACGATCCGCATAGGATCTAATTGAGCGCTCTATGAACACCCCTGGTGACAGTGAACTGTATTGGTAGCTATGCCATTTTTTGGATCGGCAATTGTGTATTTCTGTTTGGATCGGCAATTATGTATTTATATTTCATCTTCTCAAATATACATGTGACTTACAATATCGCTAAGAATTATAAGTCCTGGCACACCTGACCTAAAGTAGTTTATCGCACGGGTTCCATATATTACATTATATAGTATAATCAGAAAATAACAGAATTTATTTTTAAAACACAAACAAAATACAAAATAATAAATAATAAACTTTTATATTGTTAAGAAAAGAATACGGTCCCGGTGCGCAGAGTCTATGTACGTGTATTATCCAGAGTGCATAAGGATCCATTTGCACTCTTGGTTTCATCGATAAGGTTGCTGCAAACTTACCAGGAGTACGAGGAACACACTTTACAAAAGGTTTCAGCTTTATACGGTGCTTTGTGTGAAATTCACACAGACATAAACATTTGCTAATATAAAAATGGGTACCGTCAAAGTCTCAGAGATGCTTCGAATTTACAGCTCCTCGTTTGAATAACAACTCTACAAAAAGAAAACGATTAGCGCATTATTGTGCACTATATTATGTTTGAGAGAGGATTGTTTTATAATACACACACGTGTATACATTACGTTTATATGTTTGTTTACTATTTAAAGCTGCAGAACGTCGACAAACAAAAATATATTTAAATGTGTGGTGTAAAATAGGAGTTGATAAGAAAAAAACTGAGTTTTAAATAAAGCACAAAACAAATTTATGAGGTTGAAATTGATCATTAAAAATTGAGTTAATCTGACTTATTCATCTACTGCCCTTAATCCTCAAGCATAGCAGTTGTTCAACAACTCCCAGTTTGCGAAGCATTGTGCTAAATCACATTCGTCGTCCACCGAGTGCCATTCTTCGCTCGCTTTGCAAAAACATAAACAATCTTACCAATAACTTCGACTTCGAAATCACTGAATTGTTAGCGAACATTACTTGCAAGTGAGTGTTCGGATGCGATTCCTCGGGGCAATATATAATTTTTCATCGGTGCTCGAAACTCGAAATGCAAATTAATTTGAGACATTAGGGGTAAATATGAATTTAGTGTATCACATGTTAAACTTATAACATCGTCACGTGTATGACATATTTTGTTATCCTGTCTTTAGCTGTGAAAGTCTGGTTGAGAAAGAATAGGAATAGGGACTAAACTTCTTGACTGTATTCGTAATCCGAGTTAAAGAGAACATGTAGCAGCGAGGGGTGTGTCTGTAAGCTCTACATTTGTCGCTATGTTTTTGTATTGTACTTATATAATATGTTGACGTTTGTTCATACTTTATTGACAAATCTGTTTTGAAGTTTCATATTCTTGCAGTGGAAGTAATTTTACCTATTTTCGTGGCTCTGTGCAGTTAACATGAATAAAAGGAATTGTTTTACTATCTATGCTATTAGCAGCATCATCATGATATATTTTCTATGGGTACCAGACGCCAGTGTTACGAACTTATATGACGTGATCATAATATGTCATAGCTGCAGGAAAAACGTGCATGATATAAATATTAAATGGCTTATACGTGGTGAACACGATCCTGAGCAGAAAGCGCAACATTTGCTCCAAGACCATAGACGCCATTCCGACGATGAGTGTGAATTTCCAGAAGTGGTTTGCGGTCGGCGACGAATCTCAAAGGTCCCCGACAACGTCAGCACACACAGGCGTTGGCGCAAAGCATCAATTTCGTTTGGATTGTCGGTGCTCTCATCAATTATTTGGGCGATCAATGAGCTGGCGATTCAGATCACGAATGGTAAACGACCCCGAAATAATCGTAGAAGTTTTTGTAATAAACCACTTGAACGATTACGTTTTAAACGAACACTACATTTAATAGCTCTCATTTTGATTGTCAAATGTTCTTGGAAAAATGCTGGTATAAATGGTGTAAATATATATATTGAATTTGAATTGTCATCATTTTATAATTATGTTTTGGAGTTGGGTAGTGTGGTTACCTAGCTAGGGCTGTTTTTTTGTGTCATTATCGATGTTGGTGGACATATAGTAAAAAGGCGTATGTTTAGTACAGAGATACTACTTCGCTTAAGTAATTTTAGTAGAGTACTAATATGAGTGAATGAATGGATAGTTGTTAGGAGGATGAGTTTAGCTAGGGATTTTTGTTTTCTATATGAAATATGAGTTTAATAAGGGTTTTCGAGTGCATTTCATTTTTTTATATGTACGTCGTATTAGAGTTTATTAAAAATATGTCGCGTGTTGGGCTGTGTGTCTCCTGGTTTATTGATATTCAGTGCACGCCCTGCACAGCGTTTGTGGTTAGTAAGCCTGCTCAGTTTGTGTGCGTTGTTCAGCGAAGTATCGATCTACGCTTTGTGTTCTGGTTGCGTATATAATTACGAGTTCGATTAGGCGTTTTAACCAAGAGATTGTGCGATCGGTAAGTCGTAAATTACTATTTGGAAAATTCCATGATTTCCGCCGCTACAGACTAATCGTGTTTTCGCATAGCCCAAGAACGAACTACTACAAGCGAAGACTAAACGTATTGTTTAAACCTAATTTTTAGTGATAAGATTGTGATTGGTGTGCCTGTTGTGCTAGCTGTAATCCTTGCGGAGTGCCGTATTCTGCCTCAGCATTTAAAATGCGATAAGCGTAAGCTAGCGTTAGAGTTAACGAAGCAGTAGCTGGTTGCAAGCTTCAATGAGTAAAGCCCACTGGTTTAATCGTTCAAGGCACTGTACAGAATAGGCACTCCGCCACATTAACTAATAAACATTTATAGCCGTTGTGACTGTAGCGACGTTGACTAAGGAGAGCGAAATAACTCTGTATTGTCAATGGACGAGCTGCTGTAGGCGTTAGGTGGAATTCCAAACACACAAAGTTAAGAAAACTATCACCATACCACTTCCCTGGTACGCCAGACCACGAACTCATGCACCCTAGGTACTAGAGAATCAGTATATTTGGTGGCCAGGACTGTGATTAAATATTGTCATTAGTGTGTTATAGTAGCGTCTGGGGGTTGGAGCGGGGCGTAAGCACGAACAACATCGCCGTCAGAAAAGATTCAGCTCCGACATGGTGGCCATGACGAGGCCAATGCCAATGCTAATCCAGTGAAGACCCTGTTGGTACGTTTGCCGGATTGGATTGGTCTGTGGTTAGTGGTGGTATTTGTTGACATTTTATTAGTATTAATTTTTGTGCGTTACAGCACGGATTTGGATTTGTGAATGTCCTTGAATTGTGAGTAGGGTTGCATAATGGCTGATACAGCCACGTCGAGACCTCCTGACGATACGACCCATGGTTTATAGGAATATACACTACGAGTACGCCGATACCGACTGCTACTGATGGTGGTACTACCTCACTGAGTGATACTACTTTAACCACCTTGGAAGCGATGTTACGTCAGGCGCAAGTAAGTTTACTTGATTCAAATCGTAAATATGAGGAAATAACTGACTTAGTACGCGATAGCGTACGTGACTCTAATCGTCAGTACGATAAGATGATGGTATATACAATGGAACGCGAACGTAGCTTCCAAAATTTTATGGTACCACAAAATAATGATCTACATGAGCAAATGAAACGACAAAATAGTGATATACACGAACAAATGGATGAAATACGACGTAATCTTAATCAGTTACGAGATTTGATAGTCACGGATCCTGCGTTAACTCCTACGCCTGATATTGCGATAGAAGAGTATGTTTATATGGACGCTACTGTGGTAGAAGCAGATACTATACCAAACGCAAGATTTGATGTTGAGCCTACGGTTCCGTTATTGGACACAATTAATGGCTGCGCCACCACAAGTGTCGGTACCATTATCTGCAGTATCAAGTTCTTATAACGCTACATTCGTACCTACTAGGATTTCGTTAGCACCGGTTGTCGGTTCTTTATGTGCCTCTATGTCTGCTCCGGTTACGTTAGTTTCAGCAGCGGCGACTATATTATCGGCTAGTACAGATACTTGTGTAACCACAGCTACGTTAGCGTGTACCCAAACAACGGTCAATGCTGTTCATTCTGCGCCTGTAGCGGCGGCTGCTCCTGTAATGCCGCCTATTGTAGCTAACGTGCCCCCCGATAGATTCGATGGAAATTCGGATTTTGCCACGTATTTTCGTAGGTTGGAAACTGAGTTCGAGTTAGCAGGGGTAGATAGTTCAGATGATAAATTTCGTACACTGCGTAAGAAATTGAAAGAAGCCGCTCGCAGTTTTGTTGAATTATTGATGGCCAGTTCGGAAGCACCATCCACTTATGAAGACTTAGTTCTCCAGTTGCATGAACGATTTGCAGAAAGTCGAGGATTTGTGGACGAAATTCAGCGGTTCCAACAAATGAGCCAGAAAAGTTCTGTAGCAGATTTCGCTGATGAATTGGCTTTTGCAGTGGTATAAACGGATAGTCTCGTTGAAATTAGGTGATCTGCATGCTGCGAACTTATTGCGCAATACGTTTTGCGGGATATGCGACGTGGATTAAGTTCGCGCCTGATCCATGGTGACCAATGGTCTTTTGACGAGCTGAAACGTCGAGCTGTACACATTGAGCGTACGGAAAATTATTGTCAGGAACCGACGATGATGGAGTTTCATCGCGACCGACTAGTAGGTTCCAACGATCGTGGAGACCAAGTCCAAACGCTAATACTAATAATGCAGTAGCACCACGAAGGAACGATGGTCGACAGGCTCCAACGCGTTCGAATGACGGAAATCGGGGTAACGACGTGAGAAATACCCGAGTTGTCGAGAGAACTTCTGCGTCCTCAATTGTGTGTTATGATTGTGGTGCTACAGGGCATGTTCGTTCGCGATGTCCATATCGTGACGCATGCCTTCGTCAACAAGAACGGGGTGTAGTGAGAGAAGTTATTTCTCAATCATAGCCAGTGCAATGTTCGCCGAATAATGCTGAATCCACAACGCCTACAGAACTGTGGAAGTATTTCTTTTGTGGTAAACCAGGTCACTTTGCTCTTGATTGTCGTCAACTATCAGTGAATGTGGAAAAACAATTAACTGGAGATAATCGCCGTCGTACGGAACCTAAGGCAGTACAATCTGCAGCTTTGGAAATACTGGCTCGCCTGATGAGTGAAGTAGAACGTAGCATGGATGGGCGAATGAATGACATTATTTCTCATTTGAAGTCGGATAGAAAGGTGAATGGCTCTGAAACTTCGCATTTACCATCACGAATGGTGTTGCCCAAGAATTCACGTCATCAAGTACTGGTAGAAAAGGTTCCTGAGCGAACCTTCGCAGAAAATTCGGAACTCCAAAATGATATGCAAGTTTCGATAGCGCAGGTAGAGATGTTAGCTCGTCCTACCAAATCATATTTCTATGTTGACGTGCAAATTGACTCGTATAAGTTACGGGGACTAGTGGATACTGGAGCTCAAATGACAATCATGCTCCAAGAAGTCTATGAGGAAAGTTTTAGTCGGTATAAGCTGAATTCCGAAGTGATCCCAGTATTCGCTTTTGATGGTTCCCCAGCTAGTAAGGCCCTGGGATGGTTCGAAACATTGGTACATTTCGGGGAGCAGTCCCAGTACGTACAAATCCATGTTGTACCTGATATGCCAGTTGCCATTGTCATCGGAGATGACATGTTACGGAAATTCCAAACTATAATAGACTACCAGAAAATGCGAATCCAGGTTGTTGATAAACTGGTACGGTCATGGTCGTTAGTTCAACATTAGGACGCGACATCTGAAGAGACAGATACAGAAAAATTGTCAGCATCTGAGAAACTCATAAGTGTTACTGTAGGTGCTTTCCATGTCTGTAGGTTATCCGTTGATACCGAGATTCCACCGGAAAGTACTAAACTAGTACCTTGTAACATCGATACGACCAACTTCAATGGGCAGAGTGTTATGGTAGAGTCTGATACAGATATGCGATTTAAGCGACCCGTACTTTGTCCAAATGCTGTAGTTGAAGTACAAGAGGGTATGGCTTGGGTACCAGTTACAAATTTGGAACGGGAGTCGTATAGGCTGAAAGTCGACGAGGTGATGTCGCACGTTACGAAATTGTGGATGCGATAGCTGTCACGTCGCCAGAGACACCAGCGACAACGGATGTCGACTACTCCTAAGTAGTAACCTATAAAACTCAGATTCGACAAAAAGAGGCCAAACGTTTGTATAGGGAATTAGCAGCGGAAATAACACAAGATAAAGAAGCGGAATTACCAGAGGGTGTGTCTTTAAAGGAAGTTGTTGCTACCAAGACCGAAGTTAGGATTTTAGCGAGGTTGTTGGAACGTAATAGCGATGTTTTCGGAAGTTCCACAACCCCACTTAGTCGAACGCATGTTTTGCGACACCCTATTGATACAGGAGATACCAAACCCATTAAACAACGAATGCTACGTGCACCTAACGTGCATCGTGAAGAAATTTCTAAACAGGTCCAGGCTATGCTGGATGATGATGCGATTAAGCCATCAATGTGTCCTTGGGCATCTCCTGTGGCTCTCGTCAGGAAAAAGACTGGAGATATGCGATTTTGCATCGATTATCGAATGTTGAACGATGTAACAAAGAAGGATAGTTTTCCTCTTCCATGAATTGACGATACCTTAAACGCCCTTAAAGGTGCGAAGTATTTCACGACATTGGATTTGAAATCTGGGTATTGGCAGGTTGAAATGGAGCCTGGGGATGTTGAAAAGACCGCTTTCATTTGCCATGAAGGGTTATTCGAATTCAAAGTAATGCCCTTTGGTTTAACCAACGCGCCTGCTACGTTCCAAAGGATGATGCAAATCGTGTTGTTAGGTTACTTACTAGAATTCTGCTTGTGTTATATCGACGATGTCATCGTTTTCTCACCTACATTCGAAGAACACCTATGGGATATCCAATGTGTGTTTAATCGTCTTCGTGATGCAGGTTTATCAATTGAGGGCAAGAAATGTGACTTTGTACGACGAGAAGTATCGTTCCTAGGTCATGTAGTATCGGAAAACGGAATAGCACCAGACCCAGCGAAAGTTCAAAAGGCCTTGGAGTGTGAAAGACCACAAATCGTTACGGAAGTACGTTCGCTTTTAGGATTGCCTGGATATTATCGTCAATTTATAGAAGGTTATAGTCTAATCGCTGCTCCATTGCACGAATTGACAAAAGGACCTAGTAAGTTTAATTCGATAGAATCACGTTGGACGGAACATAGCCAAATCGCCTTTGATAAGCTAAAAGTGGCATTAACTATAGCGCCTATCTTAGCATATCCGAATCCAGTGAAACCATTTCGGTTGTACACAGACTCTAGTAACGAAGGTGTTGGCTTTATTTTGACACAATGTGGTGAAGATGGAAAATTCCATGATGCTGAAACAAGGTATAGCGTGACTGAAAAAGAATGCTTGGCCGTGGTACGAGCTATGGTGCAATTTCGGCCATATTTGTTGGGTATTTTTGCTACCATCATAACCGATCATGCTCTCTTAGTACAAATTTTGATGAAAACTCGTTCCATCGATTTGTTAACCCCACGATTATTGCGTTTCGTAACGAGAATCCAAGAATTCGATTACGAAGTAGTGTACAAACCTGGTATACAGCATCTTAATGCTGATGCGATGTCACGTCCGCCGATTTTAAAATCTACGCCGAATAGAGAACCAGTTGATAATTCGGAAGAAGATCAGGGACCGGATAAAGAATATCCCAATGAAGCGTTAGCGAAACGAGAAGCTAATCTTTTGAAGATTGTAGGCATATATTACTCAAAGTCCTAATGCACCAATTGATGAAAACGATGAAGTAAGCGATCCACAACCTGGTCCAAGTGGAATGCAGGTAGAAATTCCTGTAGCGAAACGTGATCTAAAGGACTATGTTGCGATAGATCCGCCATAGGAAGCGGATAAAATTCGACGAGCCCAATCGTTGGATCCATTTAGACGAGGAACAGTTCGTTTTCTTGAAGACCAAGAATTAGATCCGGAGTTGGCGGAAGACTTGCAACGCCAAATTTTGTTGCAAGAATATCGTTTTCGTGTTCGAGATAGTATCTTGTATTACGTGAGCCGGAAACTTAGACCTGTCCGTGCGGAAGCATATGAGTTTCGTTTGGTACTACCGGAAGAATTCCGTGTAGTTGTGATGGAACAAGCTCACACGACTAAATACGCAGGTAATCTAGGTTATAACCGAGCTTTATCGAAACTTCAACGGAAGTTTTATTGGGTCACAATGAAGAAAGACCTAGAAACGTTCATTAACGCATGTGTTCCGTGTGCTCGATTTAAATCTGGTCCGAATCGTCGTGGACCGTTACAACCAATTCCTGCGATGGTCCCATTTCATATGGTAGGCGCAGATGTGATAGGTCCATTAACCGTGACACGATCTGGAAACAAATATATTGTGAATTTTATAGACTATTTCACGAAGTGGCCAGAAGAATTTGCCACACCTGACCAGACGGCCAAGACCACTGTCGATTTATTGCTAAACAAGATAGTGCCCAGACATGGTGTTCCACGTATAATTTTGTCTGACCAAGGTCCAGCCTTTACATCGGAATTGTTTACGTCCGAAGCAGCTAAGCTAGGTAGCCGAACGAAGTTTGCGACACCGTACCATCACCCGTGTAATGGTCTTGTGGAACGATGGAACCAGACATTAATGGCTATGATTAAGCCTCTCACCAAGCTAGAGCCTGATAATTGGGATACATACGTCGACAGCGCACTGTTTGCGTATCGTACTACTGTCCATGTGTCAACGGGTCAAACTCCGTTTTTCTTGATGCATGGTCGTGACCCGGATTTGCCAGGAGAAAACCCGTTATTGTCCATAACGGAAGGTGGAAGTCCAGACCAACATGTACAAAAGTTGTTAGAAACTTTAACAACTACAAGGAAGGAAGGCAGTAGGTCTGTACGCTTGGCACAAGATGCGTACAAACGATACTTTGACCGCAGAGCACGCATTCGTCACTTTTTACCTGGTGATGTGGTCTTAATGCGTAGACCTGAGAAAATCGACCCTCGAAGAATTACGAATAAGTTTCATCCGAATTTCGAGAGGTTATGCCGAGTGGTCAAAGTCCAAGGTCCTAACCTGGAAGTGTTACGCCTGGGAGACGCACGTCGGAAAGCTAAGACTTATAATAAAAGTCTGTTCAAGCATTTTGGTGGAGAACCTCGGGATTACCTCGAATATGAACAGAGGTTGCGTGCCATCGAAATTAACAGTAATAAAATTGATTGGTTTTGTGGAGAATGTGGTCAAAGTTACGAAGAAGACCTTCGCACAGGCGAGGATGATGTCAATTGGATCGAATGTGACTATTGCCTCGAATGGTATCACTTCCGTTGTGTGGAGTTGGAAAAGGAACCCGAAACGACATTGTGGTATTGCCTTGTGTGTGTCCAACGACTATGTATGTGAACGGGTAAATCTGTGTTTTCATTCTGGAAGTTCTACTTCTATCCTTTCTATTTTCTGCTATCGAATGAGGTAGATAAGGAAAAGCATAGCGCGCTATTGAAGTAACAATGGATTCGGTTGCTAAAAGCAATAATAGTTGTTATTGCTACAATTTTTGGTACGACATGAGTTAGAATGTCAACTCCCACACGCCAGTTAGTGTTAGTAAAACAATTAGCTCCTCGACAAAATGGAGTTGGATTGATGCTGCGTAGTTTCGGTTTTTGGTGGAGAACTATAGCAGTGTTTATGCCCATGAGAACTTTTGGATTTCATCGGAGTAATGGAGAATTGAAGGTGCGCGCTACGTAGATGGGGTACTAATTATGGCATTTGTCGACATGGTGGCTTTCCAATGGTGTGCTCGATAAACTGTTTACATTTTAGATTTTAGGTGGTCATCATATACAAACGGCTATCTAAACTACGGTACGTGTGTATAATTAATAACAATAATAACAATTGTTATATTTTGCGTTATCCAACGAACAATTCTACGTCTTCGACAATTATAACGTTGCTACAATTGCTTAAATGGCGGATTCGAATTGGGATAGCGGTAGTGAAATTGGATCCTCAGAGGGTTCTGATTGGTTATCTGACTTAGAGTCTGAACCTGGGGATACCCTTCTTGAGCGTTCGATTGACTGGGTAGATCAACAGTTAGCTTAACCAGAGGGACAGCAGGGTCCACCGTGGAGGAATCGTAACCATCCAGCATAAAATTTATACGCGTGGGCCAGTGGTTTAGATATGGTGGGCCGAGAGTGGATGCACCTCGCTAGTGTCGTTGTTGTAGACGCCCGTGACCAAATTGAGTCAGCGATAGGCATTATCGAGCGTTCAGCTACCAATTTAATAGCTGTGATATGGACGGTGTAAACATCAGCTACCGTCAACAGCAATAGTTTCGGGAAGTGTGGGATAAATATTTGGACACGCCTGAGAAGGATCCATTTGACGTCTGCTGGCGATGGTTACCACGTAATGCGCGACTATGGGTCGACCCAAAATGGTTGGCTTATGCTGCAGGTTGGCAACGTACAGCAGCGGCTACATTACAAGTCGCCACGATTGAAGGTGTCGTCATCATTTTCGATTTAATGGCGCTTGGTCCAGATATGCCTGCAGCGTTATACGCGTGTATTGCGTCAGACGAACGGCTCAAAATGTGGTGGGCCATGAGTAATGATACCGGATTTTGGAACGTGCGGTATTTGCAATACAGCCAGGCCGTTTCCACACGCTAATTCTATGGATTTGCAAGCGGCAGTAGGTCGTCAATATAGTTTACGAGGATTTTTCTTTTTGTTCACCGGACGTATTAGACAAGATCCGACGCCGTACGGTACAACACTATTGGGAGGTATCCGTATGCGAAAAGTAGGTGCTGGTGAATGGGTGCTTAACTTTGAGGAGTATCGACGGTTCGTTCGATATAGCGCCCATGATGTCATGCTTATTGATGGAGCATTGTTTATTGCGCATCGACGTGGCACACCGTCACCGATGGGACGCCACGATGTCAATCGTTTATGACATTTGGTTGAACAATTTCCGCGTATATTTCGAGCATTTACGAAGGATGCACGTGGCTTAACGGTGAGGGTTAATCCCGACGCCGTATTCATTCACCGTGGTTATCAAGAGATCATTGTCGAGAAAGTGGCTCAATGCGCTGGTTATTGGCGGCGTAAGGGCCGATGGAATGTCGAAGAACGCAGCAGCTGTATCAAATTAACGATCAAGACAATGGTGAAGCTGCTTTCGTTATCGATCTCGAAGGTAATTTACATCGCGATACTAATCGATTATTTGCAGCAACGGCAGCGCAATTAAATGGACAACTTAGCCAGAATATGCGCTTGGATTCTATTGACCTGGATCATACGCCGGTTAGTGAAATTCCGGAATCTGAAATGCGCTATAATCGCAATTATCTTCCGCATGGTATGGATGAGTTTAACGCATGGTACGAAGCAGAGAAACGGCGACGAGCTAAGCACAGTCGACGTCGTTCGCGTATACAGCGACACCAAGATGTCGTCGCAGGTCCTGGAGATGAGACGGAGCTGGAGGAACGCTGTGAGGACATGTTTGATGAAGAAATGAACCAGCAAGCCATACAGTGGGAAACCGAAGGAGTCCCTGTGCGTGAAATTCGCGAACGGATAATGACAGCTTATGATGAGCATTATGGCGGCGCATGTGTTGTCACCCACCCAGCTGTATTACAGTGTTTGGATCGTCAAGTATTACGAGAGGAAGATGCAGCTTCTAATGCCTCATCAGCTGCTACCACACCGCCTGCGGTTCTTGCACCGGAACCTGCATCGGACGACTCAGTACGCATAGTAGGATCTGTAACGGTCACTGCTAGTCCAGTAGATCCTATCCGATATCATTCTGACTAGGTTGAAAATGAGCAGATTGCTCACGAAAACCAACGGAAGTGTCAGAAAATGGGTAGTTTGGCAGCGCAGGAAAGTCTAGCCAACCTGATGGGGGTTACTGTAGATTCATAATCTGTGACTGAAGTGGCTGGTAGAAGGAAAACTCCCTTACGGATCGTAAGTGTAGGCTCGTCCGCAGTAACGCTACCAGCTCAGGGATCAATGGATCAATCCACACTAAGTCGGATACGGGCTGAATAAAGAAACGGCTGTAGTGTCGTCGAGTATCTTAACTCTACCAACATCTACCGCGTCTAGTTTAGTAACGGTTGCTCAAGCGGAACCCGTAATGTCTGATATTGTGCCGATGACGGTACGACCAATTCGGGGAAGAGGGAGAGCTCGTATTATGTTTCCACCTAGCCTTCCCCAGTCAGCGCGTATGCGGTTGTCGTGCCCTATTCGGGCGCCATTCCAACATTCAATATCTATAGTAAATCCAGAACGACCGCGTACAATGCACCTACTCAGGAATAAAATAGTTACTGTCGCCTATGAGCACGTTCATCAACAAGAACGAGTTGCGGCTGTTGCCGAACAACCGCCTACTACAATGTTGACGAGTGGTCAAGAAATTTCTCCTTCATTGCACGTTGAGTTGCAATTGGAAAATTTGCGTGGTTCGGAATTAACGTCAGTGCGTGAACAATTACAACAACTTGACCTTCCGGCAGCAGTGTAATTGGATAGTATGTTGCTAATGCAACAAATGCATCAGGGCAGACGCGTCGATATCGCACTGCACCATTTGCGTCAAATCGACAAAAACTACCAAGCTCAAGTGGAAGTTCGGCAGATAGAACTCGATCACGCACAACGCCAAATTGCTGAACTTAAACTCCAATTACGGGAGAAAGAGTCGCCGGAACGCAAAACTCGAGGAACACAAACTAAGAAGAAAACGCAACGAACTGCGAGTCGTCAAGCGCGCGCTGAACGTCGCGACGCCTACGAAAATGTGACTAGCGAATCCAGCGATAGTGATCGTGAAACAAGGCGACAGCGGCGAGGCAAACAACGTGCCTCATCAGTTATTGTACCACGACAACGACAGGAAATAATTTATCATGAGAGGCAGCAGTCAACGTCGGCAGCTATTTTCGCGCCGTCTTTCGCGTCAACACCAGCCGCCTCCACATTAACGGTGGCTACAGAAGTACAGCAGGGACCGAGTGAAGTGGAAATATTTGAAGAAGCATCGGCTGTTACACCGACAAAAACATTTCGATCGACATCGATGGAAGAAGGAGCAACTGCTAAAGCTGTAAGGGAACAGCCTACGCAAACAGTTTCACAGCAACAGCGTGAAGATAGTCAGTTAGCGCTCCTTAGCGAACAACAAAGTGGCACGGTTGTGGCTTCATTGCAGTTTAATGGTAATGACCTACGAATCGGTCGCGTTACACCGTTTTATAACCGGTTAATTTACCATTACTTTACGTTTTACCAAACTATGTCCAATGCACCGATGCCACCACGCATGAACATGTTGTATCACCATTTGCGCGATGAATTGCGACGCGAATTCAAACACATTGGTGAACGGGGACGACGCGTTACTGAACACGATTTGGTCAACCTTTTCTTTAAATGGAAAGAACGCGTCCGGAGTATCGTTTTTCAAAAACAATGGGACGTTATAGTTACACCGCAACTATACGATTTGTTCATAAGTCGATTGGCGTATACAGTGCGTGGTTTCGTTTACGAAATCCTGCGAAGGTGCAGTATCGCGATACAATATTTTCCACAACTGCTTTTCATTGGCTTTAGTCGACGTAAATGGGAAAGTGCCGTCCAACGAGATATGCGACGCTATGCCGATACGCGCTCAGGCATATCGAGTCAAGTAGCCCGAGTTCGAGATTATGCTTTTCCGAATTCGGAATATCAGCGTCTGCGCGACAATATTGACAATTTGGAAAGTCAACTAAATAACCAACAAACGCATAGAGAACCCGCACACGAGCAATTGGAACAGTTGCAACAGTTGGTTAAACAAGTTTCGAGACAAACGCGGCAGCGATTTTCTGTTGCGTTTTTGGACGAACTTCAATTTGTTACACAATGGCATGATCGACGTCACGATTGTCCAGGGCAGCCATCATCTATGCCATTGGAACGTGATTGGCCATTGTATTTGCCAAAACCACATCGAGACTAGAACAATATAACAATATTGCTACTTTTAGCCATTTGGGCGCAACAACAAACAATAATAGTCATAACCTTAAAAAGTATTAGTATAACTTTACTAAAATTGTTGTCGTAGTTAAACATTGTGGATTATCGCGAACGTTTATTGGTAATATGCTGTTTGCCGAACATTATTCGCAAACGTTATTGGAATACGTCGCGAATTTGAAGATTTTCGATTACTTAACTAAAATTACGGTTACTGACATTGTACGAAAGGAACATTATCGAGTCCTGAGGTGCAGGAACTCTAGTGAATATTTTTCTTACGTTTTTATATACATTTTGTTTTAGGAACTTGTATGAACAATTAATTCGTCGCTTCGTCATGATAAACAATATATTGCTGCGACATGCATGTTCAACGTCAACATTTACTATGTGCTGTTAAATTGCATCACTGCGTATCTGATAAATCGAGCATGTCTCGTTAAATACCGATAAATTGGGTTTAGTGCCCGTATTGATTCATATTACTTATTTTCAGCGTAACTCGTGTAATATGGTGCCTTAAAAGAATTCCATATCATTTTTCATTCATAAAATTTACAAAAATTTAAGTAATTATAAAATCCAAAAACAATAAAAATTCACAAAATTCCCAAAATTTTTATTTTCACTTATTTTTGGTTTTTCATGATTCTTGTCATTTTGTTTTTGCTCATCATAATGATTTACGTGTACTGCCTTATTTTCGTTGGGTTTCCAAACACTAGAAAGCTTTCATTTACATATTTTGTGTTATTTGTTATTTGTTACTACTTGTTATTCTCAGGTTGTTATTACCCATACCGGGATGTCATGGGCTTTCTAAGGTGTCGGGGCTGGTGCCTTTTTCATACCTAAAATTTTCCAGTTTCTACTAAACCACCGGGGCCGGCCTCCACTCCCGCCTTAGCACTCCCTGTCGTCCTCGGCGTGGAATATGAGCGTATAAATGCTTAAAGTCTAAATATAACTGACCTAACTATACCGACTAGCTATGTATTTACCTATAAATATATAAAATACATTTCATCTATATAAATCCAAAATTCACCATTACATCATATATCCCAAAACCCAAATTTTATAGTTAAAAACCTCTTAAAACTTATTCTTTCCTTTTAAACACCTTAGTTCCTAACCCATATTCCATATTCACCCACCCTCTTTTACTGTAACTAAAATTACACCAAATTTCATTTTTTCTCCCTTTCTTACTTTTTCAACCAAAATTCAAATCCTTCCATCTCACCGAAAACTAAATCAATCCCCCTAAAATTTTCATATCTTTTTCTCATAACTATACCCAACTACATATTGGCCCCCTCCTCTCTTCTTATTTCTTATAAATTCACCCTCTCCAAAAATAACCTTTTTCTCCTATTTCTCATATTTTTCAAACATTCCCCATTTATTCAAAACTTAACCAATATCCCTCAAATTTTAATACCCTTTCCCCCTTACCATACCCATTCATATATCTAATCCACCCCTTTTCCCTCTTTCTACTTCTCCCAAATTTCACCTTTTCTTAAAATCCTAATTTTCCACATTTTTTCAAACATCTCCCATTTTCTAAATAGTTCTCCCCCCCACTTCTCAAATTTGTAATCTCAAACTCCCTTACCTATCCCTTTCATCATATTAAAATTTTATCACCCATCTAACCCTACCTTTTTCCAAACCACCCCTCCCCTTTTTACTCCATTTCTCTAAAATTTCTTCTTTTTAAGATTTCACTTATTTTCCTTAAATCTATAATGTATATTGGATATATAGTATATTTCGTCGTTGTAATGCGTAGTACAGTACGGGGTACCGTTTGGTTGCGCCTGTACGGCGATGCGTATATGCAAAAAGTATTTACTTGTTATATATATAATTTTTTTTGTGGTTATTAGGAGTGGGTTATTATGTTTTAATTAATTTTTGGATTTTTGTTCACGACTTAGCTAGGGCCTACAACGTGTACAAGATAGCGTTCTTTTTGGTAATGTATAGAAATAGTAGTAATTGAGTTATTGAGTCATGTGCACTTTGGTTAGAATTTTACGAAGAGTAATGTGCGCAGGAAAATTTTCTTTCTTTTTCTGTTGAAGACGAGTTAGCTAATGTATGTATTTTCACGTATAGTAATGCAGGTTTCACAGAATAATGAGTGCAAAAAGTGGGCAGTTTTGTCTTTAACAGCCGTTTGCAAGAAACTAAAATCTCTAATGGACGGTTATATGATATTTTAGTTTCTTGCAAACGGTTGCTAGAGATTTTGGCTTTAATGACTGCTTGTTTGATATTTAAATCTCTAACAGATAGCATTAGGAGACTTTAGTCTTATATAGATATCCAATAAATACAGAAATCTCTAACAGCTAGTTGTTAGAGACTAAGATCTCTTGCACCTAGCCATAACAGACTATTGTCTATAATGGCTAGCTGTTACAAACTTTTGTCTCTTACAGCCAGTTATAAAATACAAAAGTCTCTAATAACTATCCATTAGAATTTTAAATGTTTAACGGTTGGCTATAAGAGATTTTTGTATGTTACAGCTGGCTGTAAGAGACAAAAGTTTCTAACAGCTAGACATTGGAAACAAAAGCCTGTAACAACAAGCTCATTATTGATATTGGTGACCGCTCTAGCTTGGTATTAGTGGTCCCCTCCAGTTTAATATTGCTGCCCCCTCCAGAAACACAGCCAATATTGATAACATGAACAGATGTTAATTAGATATGGTGCATGCTAACCCATAAATTTCGAAGGTCAGTATACCTAGGAGGTCTGTCGGGGGCGGGAAGTCGTTAGTGAAGCGGGGAGGTTAATTTTTGAAATTCGTAGCAACTCAATATTTTACCACTTAAGTTTTACCAGTTAGTGGCGAATTTTTCTTGATTTCTTCAATATTTTGCTAATTTTCACCATATTTTTGCAAAAAATTTCCGCGTGTCTTCGGCACGCGGCGCAGGTTGTGAATTTAGCTTGGGAATTCCTTAGGGGGCAACCATCCTTATCAACACCCATATGCTAAACCATTCAATATTTTACGTACGATAATATTACACAGGATTATATCAAATAATTAATAGCAAGTCAAATGCGAAAAAGGTCATTTCTTCATTGAATTTATCATCCACAACGAGCTATAGCAAAAGACAATAGTAACTTCCGGATAATAAGTAGCAAATTATATTTGTTGAAAAGGGCGAAAGGCATCTTTAAAGTATAACGCATGTGTCAGGTCGGACAGTATAAAATTTTAATTGCTATATGTCCACAGTAAACACGTCTCCTTAAAATGAACTCCTGGTCATGCGAGCAGATGGCAAATGAGATTGTAGAACAGTGTACAATAAAACAAGTATACATGAATACTTAAGCATTATCACCAAGACTGAACCAAAATCCGACCGATATTTGATAAGAAATAAGCAAGCCGTTTTGCAGTGTCGGCGTAAATCTCATATATATATTGCCGTTGAATTTCAAAATCAAAATTGGTTTTATTCACTATTTTTAAGTTCAGTCTTTATGCCATTGTCCTTTCCCAATGAATGCTTTCAAATTCTCTAGTATTCATGTGTAACATAAGACAATGTCCGATTATGTTAATGTAGTTTTATCGCAGATAATTTTAAATTGGTTTGTGTATAAACAATTTGACTGTTAATTGATAAAAATGGTTAAATCATCTGATGTAGTTGTACTGTTTTGCTTCCGTGACTTATCATTGAAAGGCGACATTCCAAATTATATTATTGCTATCGGTCGTTGAAGTCAAAATAGGGCTAAAATTCGAAGTTTGATTAGTTAGATGTAAAAATCACAATACCAAGCTCTGAAACTGGTACATAGCCGTGTGACAGCTATATGTTTTAACTAAGACTGAATGATCATAACTATAGTTGGCATAGTTTACGGGATTTATTTTGCATGTACAGGTTAAGCATAAGCTTAAATGTAAAGTACACTTGGGTACCAATTATAGTAGTATCGTCTACATATTAAATGTAATACACTGATAACTAAATATTCTTCAAAAGGCAAAAATAGTCTGGTATATTTTCAACAAAAGTATCACCGTCACTCCATTTCCATAGCCTCAAATATAAAAGTCATATGTATATTTTTAACGTCGCTCCTAGAATATTTTAATAATGGCTCTCCATTCTATTATGCGTTTAATTCAAGATATAAAAATAGTGGTTTCAATATTTCTACCTAGCACACACAACAAGCCAAAACGGGCGACTTATCGTTTCAATTACTGTTAAGCAACGACTGTCAAAGCCATCGGCCGGCCGTTTTAAGCTGCAAACTGTTAACATTATACCGGCCGCAAGCTAACGGACGGCCAGCGGTTAACAATTGTTACTGTGAAAGACCGTGAAAGTGATCCGCCGACCGTAAACAAGTTGCTCTCATAACGGCCGTGAATGCTGCGAGTCAGCCATTATGGACTGCTGCTCGACCAGCAGTGATCGATACGTCTACCGACATATAGCAAGTGCATCAAGCCAGACTACCGAAACTTTTTGTTTTCATCACCAATACTCAACATGCAACAATTTTATACCGTCTGATAATATTAAAGTAAATAATATGTTTATCATTAAAGGAATATATATGAGCCAATATTCATTGATGATTCTTTTGATTCCTCAACACAGGCCATCGCCCAACACAAAATCTGGTAGTCTGGTTATAGTATGTCTTTGTTGGGATTCGGCACATTCGGCGTTGCAATGTACACTTTCTAAAATATTCATCTGCATATACATCAAATTAAAAACACTAACGGACGTTACGATAGTTAAACTTAGAAAAGCTTTATGACACCCAGACGTTCGTTGGTCGTAGGTCCTTCGTACAGTCATCGGCTGGACGTTGGGCTGTCAGCCTTCCATTGGACCGTCGGCCAGGACACTGGCTCTGTAGTTGCCTAAGGTTACATTCAATTAGTTTACACCTGAGATGCTACAGCAAATGTCTCATAATATACATAATATATAATATGAGCAGCTCGGCGTACCAAAGGGCTTAACCGTGGCAGAGGGACGTAATGTACTTTAGTTTAATACCAATAACCCAAGTAGGGCTTGCCGCATATGATATGTTTTTTCCAGGTAAACATTTGTAAGTCCAAAAGTTCAGATTCAGTTTGAGCTTTGTAACCACCTAATCGAATTTGTTGAATTTTCCACAGTGTTTGCGTCATTGTGTCACAAGCAGGGTAGTGTTGTCGCTCTAGTGTCACTGCTGAAATAATGAGCCAAATCATTTATACAAACAAATAGTAGTAATTGAGTTAATTGAGTTATTGAGTCATGTGCACTTTGGTTAGAATTTTACGAAGAGTAATGTGCGCAGGAAAATTTTCTTTCTTTTTCTGCTGGAAACGAGTTAGCTAGTGTATGTATTTTCACGTATAGTAATTTCTCAGCGTTTTAATGTTTTCAACTCGTTTGTTCGACGCGACCGCATAACTACAAAATCTTGTTGGATGGATCTAATCATACATGCCGGCAGGGGGGTAGGGGGATAACCCCCCCTGAGGTCCGGACCCCCCCCGGGTGCGCAGCACAAAACTTGCGCAAATTGTGCCTGCTTGTTGCTAGTGGTGCATATGCAGCTGTAAATTTGTGGAAAGCTTTTTGTTGAAAGACGTCATTCCCTGAAATAAATGTTAACCGAAATACTTATTTATATACTAACTAGATTTAGACATTGAATGTCTGCTATGGTCCACGGTGGATTAACCACGAACTCAGCACTAAAATAGCAAGGGAACACTCCATCGCCGTAGGAGTCGCACCCGATAGCTCAGCAGACAAAAGCCACGGGCGAGCTTTCTTATGCCACAGACCCATACCACATGAAATTGCTCAATTTTTACTTAGTTGTCATTTCATTTGTTTCTGAATTTGAGAGATTTCCTATTTGAGAGATCAGTGATTGCTCAAATAATTTACAATTACAATACAAATTATTACATGCACAGAGATGCTTTGTTTAACTGCTTCAGCGGGTTCGTTTTTACCACCGGAAACTATTACAAATAATTTATGTTGTGAATTCACCGTTTTGCACCGTTTGTACGCTTATATTAAACGTTAAAAACGTTAAAAACGAATCTGCGAATATCTCAAGCCCAACACAGTACACTCTGTTACGGTAGACACTGTGTTCACTGAATGCATATTTCACAAATAACTGTTCAAAAAGCTACCGCGCTGTTTTCATGTTAAGAATATCTGTTGCCAATTTTAAAAAACTACTTTGCTTTCTTTTAATGAAGGTTGTTCGTGCTGGAACATATTCTGAACTCTGTTGCTAATCTAGCATGATTTTTCAGCTCTGAAACAGGCATGTATATACAAATAATAGTTTGAAATATACCGGGGAAGACAACTTTCAACCAAAAAATTTTCTAACAGAGACAGCTAAATCAACAAGTGTCTTTTATTGTCCTAACGAGCGTTCTGGGACCGAATCGGCACAAGTTTAGGCGGAGATAGATTAAAATAACTGAAAGAATTACTGTAGATCAACAAATACGGTGAAAAAACGTGCGCAATGTGCGCCTTCGCGTTTCTTGCAGTGCATGTAGACAAACTGAACACGTAGGTGAAAAATATACATCCGACGATCAAAAAAAACAAAAAAGGTCCTCACGAGACCGATCCCCCCTAGACAAATTTGGCCGGCCAGGGGGGTTACCCCCTGAGATGGCCGCGACCCACGCCCCCCCGTGGGGGCCTCTACCCCCCCTGGCATGACCGACCGTCGGCATGTATGGATCTAATGATGTTTTGCTTCCAATTACTTTCGTCTATTTTTGTTTGTTATTATTATTACTTAATAGAACTATGGCGTCTAATTTGGCGAATCTTACCCCGGCTCTATTAAGGCGTAAATTCTGACTGTTTATTATCGAAGTTGGACATGTACAATTGCATTTTGGTGAGATGTGTAGCGGATATAGTCCAGTTCTCGTGAATAGATATGTGTTTAGTCTTAGCTTATGGTAATGCAACATCTATGAGTGTTCAAACGAAGTGCTTGTAAACTATTAGTCAAAATCATTGTAAGCAAGTGTTAGATGCAGTACTTGATACCAACTCTTGACGATAAGGTTGTGGTTGTGTGTAAATCATTTCGGCGTGACGGGGAGTTGTTGCTACAAACATGGAGCCCACGAACCGTTATCGCGCCGTTTGAAATTTGTGTATTATAATTTGTGTCATTGGTAAAGAATCGCAGAGTGCCGTAACGTAACGTGACGTAACCGTGTCCGCGCACTATTGCACGTTGCTCAAGGATTATATCGTTGGAATATACGGTTACGAAGCGGCGATGCGTTGCATTAGTGAATAAATAGTTATTACTATTCGACTATTATTGGTATCTCGAAAAGAGCGTAATAAAGTTATCTTGGTAGCTGCTGAGCTGTTAAAGCCGTTGAAGCATTCCCGAAACCGGAGACACTAGGATTTGTTATCACCATTTCCCTGGTACGCCAGACCACGAACTCGCGCACTCCAGCCTTTAATGTGGCATTAACTGGTGGCCTGAATTGTAGTTAATTGTGTCTTGGTATATTATAGTAGTCGCCGGGGTTCGGGGTGTCGCGTAAGCACGGAATACACCGCCATACAAAAAGATTAAGCTCCGATATAACGGTTTTATATTTTGATATTCTGGCATATCCAGAGTGGGGGAGACCCCCACTTTCCAAATCCACCCATGTTCGTGAGATTTTCCCCCATGTCCGTCCTCTCCCCACTCAGCCGAAACCCCCCATGTTCAGCTAATTCCAAAAATTTTTTATATCTGAAAATTTATGTTTTTTGTTTGCAAATTGTGTTTAAACATTAATTACCACTATGTATAATGCTAAAATATCGTTTTTAGCTTGAAAATATATTCACGGTTTTAAAAATGCAAGAAAATATAGAAATGTTTAGCATTTTAAGCAAAATTTATCCCCCACACTTGTAATTTTCCCCCGACAATGAACATGGGGGCCCCTGAAGTTCCCTCCACTTTTCGGAGGGCTGTCGACAGGCCAGATATCGGTTGTATTAAATCCGCACGACGACTGCCTACACTGAACAGCTCATTGCTTTGGGCTCTAAAATAAGTCGGCCACATTATTGCGAGCATTCAGGAACACTATTCCCCAAACGTATTCTAGATGTGAGAATTTTGGCCGTCGGCCCTGCCATGATTTCCGTCGAGTTGAATTATGTTGCAGCTCTGGACCGGGTAGGGCAGACCTCGACTTCCAAAAGCCAAGCCCGACCATAATTTCGGCACGTTACCACGCTTAAAAGCTGGCTCTCCAAATTGGGGAGCTGGGGGCCCCTGCCAAAATTTTGGGCTCCCCGATTCATCGCCTCTTGGAAAATTTTTGTTTCCAATCGGTCCAAAGTACAAAAAATTGATCAAAATTTGTACTAAAATTCCGTTCTGAAGCCAAAAATTTCTCAAATTTTATCAAAATTTGCTTCAAAATCGCTTTTTCTCTCCATCAAAAACATTTTGGCAGAGTTTCTGACACGATTTCTAACTGGTTTTCTCTTGGCAAATTCCCCAAACCGAAATCGGGCGCCCGCGGTTCCGAACTAGAGGGCCCCCTGGTTCATGCCCCCTGGCAAAATTTTCAGCGAATGGAGAGCCCAGAAAAGGCCCACAAAAATATAAATGACGGATGATGAAAGCAAATGAATAAGAATTATGAGTATCACCACGCAATAGTGCCAACGTTCTGTGTGAGACCGTGCTAATTAGCATTAGCTTAGTTTAATGAATTTCATGTGTGAATTCCGTATTTTTGCCACACCGAAACTGTCGGCTAAACGAAAATTCACATTTGCTTCATCTTTATTTTACTCCACTAGCTAACTAATTATCAGCAAATTTCAATTTTCATTTTCATAATCCCACACTATGCTTACTACCTCCCAGCTTTCCCAAAATTTTCTAAAATTCCTAATCGCTCTTCTCCGAAATTATAATATCCCATTCCTTAGTAAATTCCAAATCATTCTTTCCTATTTTCCTCTTTCCAAAAATCCTCTTTTCCCCTGCCCTAACCAAAACTCCCGTCTCCCCTACTCCGTCTTTCCCATCTTCCAAATTTCCCCATATTCATTGTTTATCTATGTCGTATCTCCGGCCAACTTGTGAAAAGAAGGAACGTGGGACGCAACAAATGAAGTTTATTGAAGTAAAACAAACGGAATAAAGTTATTGAATGGAAATCGATAACTACACGAACACAACGAAACACGAACAAAACAAATGAGACGACCCAACAGTGAGCAACACTGAGACGACCCAACAGTGAGCAACACGATTATATATAAATGTCTCGGATCATACGAGAACATTCATGATAATTAGAACAGTAGTTTCTAGACTTTTCGGAACGTTCTACAATGTTCTATTGTTTCTTTCAGAATTGAGAATATTTGTAAGGCTTCTGGAAAGTTCGAGAATGTTCTTTTGTTACTCTTCATAACACCTCTCCACCAAAATTGAGGTTTATCGCGAAGGCGAGAACCTCTGCTTCGGCTTGCGAACACGGTTGGAACGGCGTGGAAAATGAGGTTCCGATTCTGGAACAGCTTGCAGCCGGCTGTCTTCGGACGGACGCATTGGGACAGTTGCTGAAGCGGCTGGTGACGAATTACTCAGTGCGAGGAGATGTAATATCTGTATTAAGACTAACCATGGCAGGTATGACGGGCGTGTCCCCTTGATAAGTATCATCTTGGGATATGTAACGGGGCTGGAGCTGTTCCCAGTGCCTTCTCCATGCTGGACCATTCGATTGAACGCTGACGCTGAACGTGCGAGACCCCATTCGTTTGATGATCACAGCAGGGACCCAGCGACCTTCTTTGTCTCTCCGCGGGCCAAAGTATAGGGCGTAGACCGGATCTACGACTTGATACGATCGGATGACCTTGGAAACCATCTCAGGGTCTTGTGACTTGACGGCATCCTTGCATTGTTTTCCTTGAGCTTTGTGAGCAGGAAACGGAAGTAGGGTGTCGAATGATGTTCGGATTTGGCGAGAATTTAACAGTTCACTCGGGGAGTTCCCCGTGGAGTTGGGAGCTGCATTAGGAATTGTTGCAGCACCTGTTTTGGACGAAGATCAGGCTTTCGGAGCGCCTGTTTGAATGTTTGAATTAGGCGTTCCGCGGATCCATTAGTAGCTGGATGGTATGGAGCTCCGGTAAGATGGACGATCCCATGATCCCGGCACCAGGCTTGAAATTCTTGAGAGTGGAACGCTGTTGCATTGTCTGTAACTAAGGTGTGGGATATCCAAAGTGAGCGAAGTCCTGTTCTAGAAGTTCTATTGTGGCTTTGGTTGACACTGACTGCGTGGGATGAATGCACGGATATTTCGAATAGGCATCTGTAAGTACGCGCCAGTTGGAGCCCATGAAGTTGACTGCGTGGCCTAGATGAAGTCGAATCCACGGTTTCTCCGGAAGCATCCATGGATGGATAGGCGGTTTGGCTGGCTTTTTCTGGTACTCACCACAGGTACCACAGTGGCGGCAAGTGGCTTCAATATCGTCGTCGATGTTGGGCCAGTAGACTGGTGTGCGGGCAAGATTCTTCATCCGCTGTATGCTAAAGTGTCCCAAGTTGGCAGCTCCAGAAGTTGGCGACACATTCTTGCCGGAATAACGACCCTTGATCCAACAACAAGACATCCATTGATGATGGCTAAGGAGTCAGCAACTTGACGAAAGCGCTGTATTTCGGAGCCTTAATCACTTTTCTTCTGAGGCCATCCTTCACGAGTGAACCTCAGCACTGTTAAGATAACCGGGTCTGTGGCGGATTCTCGGGCTAATGAACCATGATCGGCTGGCGTCACTTTTCCGTTGATCTCCCGTAGCGCACATACCATCTCGGTGTTATCTTCACTTTCCTCCCAGTCGAAGTTGAGGTCTTCCCCGGACGGAAGCGGCTGAGGACATCGGCATTCGCGTGATCCTTGGTCTTGCGGTATTCGATTTGATAATTGAATTGACTTAATAGCAGAGCCCAGCGAGCCAGTCTGTTGGCAGCAAGGGGAGGCACATCCTTGCCTGGGCCAAATAGAGCTTGTAGCGGACGATGATCGGTGACCAGAATGAATTTTCTACCGTAGATGTATTGGTAGAATTTCTTAAGACCGAAGACCATTGCCAAAGCTTCCTTCTGAATTTGACTGTAGTTCCTTTGAGCGTCCGTGAGCGTCTTCGAAACATTGGCAATTGGCCGTTCACAGCCGTCAGGATATCGGTGGAATAACACTGCCCCAATTCCTGCTTTCGATGCGTCACATGCCAGACCTAGGGGAAGTTTCGTATCGAAGTGGACCAGGATATTATCGGATGACAGCAGATCTTTTAGCTTCTGGAAAGCAGCTTGCTGCTCCTTTTCCCAAGTCCACTGAGTATTTTTCTTCGTCAGATTGTAAAGTGGTTCCGTAATTGTAGCCAGATCAGAAGGTAGGAATTTGGCGTAAAATTGAATGGATCCCAGAAATGCTTTGAGGCTTGAAACGTCCTTGGGTGCCGGCATTTTTACGACATCGTCAACTTTAGGTCCCTCGGCGATACCTTCGTGGGAAAGAAGGTGCTCAAGGTAACCGACGTACGGTTGAGCGAATTGGCATTTCTCTATCCGGCAACGAAGACCATTATCTTCCAGGCGCTGTAGTAGGCGCCGAAGATTGTTATAATGATCCTCCGAATCTTTTCCGCTGACCAGTAAATCGTCCAAATAAACGGCAACTCCCGGCAAATCCTTGGTAAGTTGGTCCATCACCTGTTGAAAATAACCGGGCGCGGATTTGATCCCAAAAGGGAGACGTTTCTGAAGTAGCAAACCAATGTGTGTACTGATAGCTAATCGACGTTGACTACTTGGAGCCAATTTGATCTGGTTATAGGCATCCGCAAGGTCAATCTTGGTAAACCCGTATCCGCCTCCCAGCTTTCGCATTAGATTTTCTGGTAAAGGCAGTGGATGACGATGTTACTCTAGTTGGGTGTTGACCGTAACAGAATAATCGCCACAGATGCGCAGCTGGGCTTTCTTTTGCCCGGGTAGCAAAGCCTTTTGATTGGGAACGACGGGAGTCCCATATTCGGAAAATTTAACAGGTTCCCAGATTCCTTTGGCAATCCCTTGTTGATAGGCTTCCTGAAGATCCGATTCCATTGCATATGGGACGAGTCGAGCCTTCCGAAAAATGGGCTGAGCATTGTTCTTGAATTTGACATCTAGCTCGAAATCTTTTGAGATATCCCAATTGAGGCTTCCAAAGGTCGGGAAATTCCTGGCAGAGCAGTTGGCATCGTTGTTGCGGCTTAACATCCGGCTTAGATGATTGAAAACGGCATGGCACGGTTCTATGGATTTGAGAACCTTGTTTATCGAAATTCCCAGATCACGGATAGCGTTGCGTCCAAGCAGATTTAAATCAGGAATTCCGGATACGGTAAATTGAATGTCCTGTGACTCCTTGGAATCCTGGCTCCTGGTTTGGCCAATGAACGATCCATGGACTGGCAAATCGTGCTTACTGGCGGATTGAAATTTCCAGTCGGATTCGTGTAGCTGTGGGCAACCAAGATCTTTCCAGTGTTGCTTGGAGATGAAGTTCCCGACGTGGCAGTATCCAGTTCCGTTGGAATGGCATCGCCTTGAATCTCGACGGGTACCTCCAGTTTCGGCAAGGATTGTTTATTGGAGATTGTGTTGACCACATTGATCCTTCTGACTGTTGACTTGTCTTTGGAAAGCTTCTTACGACAAACCTTTTCCAAGTGGCCTTTGATATGACAGTAGTTGCATTCAACAGTCTTGAAACAGCAATTGTCGGAATGATGATTCTTGTCCCCGTAGCGTGGGCACGGAAAACGAATTTTCTTGTCGAGGGCAACACCATTTTTGGACTGCTTTCCCCCATTACGTTCGGGCCGAAGGCGCCGATTGACTTTGTGAACGGGCTTCGGCTTGAAACCATAAACCGTTTCCTTGGCAACCTTCGCTGCGTCCTTTGTTTCGATTGCAATTTGAACGGCACGAGCGAAATCCAGGTCGTTGTCTTTAAGCTTGAATAGGGACTTTAGGACGGATTCGTTGTTGACTGAACAAATGAAGCGGGAGCGGAGTGCTTTGTCCTGCGGATCCTTGATTGAGGCAAAGTCACACGTTGCGGCGTCTTGACGGCGCAAGTTCTTGCAGTGTTTCACCCGGCTTCCGTTCCATATCGCTCCAGAATTTGAATCGTTCGTGGACCACAAATCGTCTTGGATCGTATTGATTCTTCATGAAGTCTGTGATTTCTTCCATTGTCAGATCACTGATGCTTTTCGGTGAAGTCTGTTGACGAGCCAAGTTTCCCAGAAGACGGTAGACGTCCCTAGATTGGTTAGTTAGGAATATTTGAGCCAACTTGACGTCCGAAACGGAATGTGCCCCAGCAAACGTAAGGAAACCATCCAAATAGTACGGCCAGAGTTCGGATGTGGAGTCAAATGGCTCGAAATCCGGAATGTTCGGAATTGTCGATGTCACGGTTGGAATTGCGGCGGTGCCCTGGGCTCCCGGTTGTAGTACTGTGAGCATGGCCTCTATTGTTTGCTGCTGTGTCGCGATTTGGGCTTGCTGTTGAGCCATTTGCTGTTGTAGGAGTTCGATGAGCTTGGCCGTCTCTGACATTGTTAAACTTGGTCTTGTTGAAGATCATACTCAGTGCGCCAATTATCCCTGTCGTATCTCCGGTTAACTTGTGAAAAGAAGGGAACGCGGGACGTAACAAATGAAGTTTATTGAAGTAAAACAAACGTGTTGAGCAACCATCCAGCCTGGCTACACATGAAGACTTGATGATGCAATAGAAAATAAACATAATGTAATTCACGTGATCTAAACACTACGCGCAGGCGTAAACAAACACGTAATCATTATTGTTGCCTCATGTTACCATGACGCAACGCCATTGTATAAAACCAGGAATCTTACCTGCTATCTCACTTGTTCATTTTGTTTCAATAAAGGTTCTTACCTAGGGATTCTTAGGCTGTTTTCAACTTGGCTCTCGTTGGTTCCTCTACACTGGAACGCAACAATTGGCGACCAGTGTGAGATTTAGTTATGGTTTTGTTCGACTCTTCGACTGCTAACTTTTGTTTTTTTGTCTGTCTTCGTTGCAAAACATGTCGATATGTCCGAGACCGCGAAATTAATCAAGCTGCTCCAACAACAGCATCAGGCGCAAATGGCGATCCTTTGAGAACAAAACCAAGCGTTGCTGGCCGTTCTGTCAAGATCCGAGTCGGAGGGACGAAATCGACTGTTCAACCGTTCACGGGGTTCGATCCGACAACCGAGCTTTGGCACGACTACTGTGCGCAATTCGTTACGTTCGCCGGTGCCCACTCCGTGCCCAAATCGAAACAAAGCCAAATTTTCCTGAAGAACCAAACGCCTGTCACGTTCAAGTTGCTGTCAAATCTGGCCTCGCAGGAATCGCCGCCCAAGGATGTCAGTCAGCGGGACATCGAGCAAATCGAGGCCTACATGAAGTCTCAATTCGATCCCAAGCTGTACACAGTCCTCGAGCGATTCAAATTCTGGTCGTCCATGAAGCGCAAGCCAGGCGAAACCTTCCAGGAGTTGGCCGCCAGAAATTGGGCCGATGCCGTGACATGCGATTTCCCTGCAATCACCGACCCCCTTGACGAAGCCCTCCGGACCCGGTTCATATGTTCGATCAACAATGAGGCGGTCCTGAAGGTCTGTTCAAAATCAAAGACGACGAGTTGACGTTCACTCGAGCGATCGCTGTCGCAATCGAAACCGAGGATGCAGCGAAGGTGGCAGAGGAAACGGTCTATGGCGATTCATCGACAGCCGTTTATGTCATATTTTCGGGTACGAAACCGGTTCGACAAACCAAGCGATCAAGTGGCAAATCGATCAAAATCAAATCGAAACAACCGTTGGCAACCGATCGCAACAAAGGGTCGTTCCGTTTTCCCAAAGGGACCTGCGGTCGATGCGGCATGACGGATCATGCTGGCAACGATTGTCGACATAAAGACACCGAGTGCAATCATTGCCGCAAAAAGGGCCACATTCAAGCCGTTTGCCTATCAAAACAGCGTGGTCTGCCGCCTGTCAATACAATCCATCAAGTCGGGTACAATCGAGTCAAACCACTGCTGTCAATCGACCCTTAATTCAGGCAATCGATTTCGAGATCGACACCGGTTCTCCGGACAACTTCTGCAGCGAAGAGGTATGGAACATCGTCGGCAAGCCGAGTCTACGTTCTCCCAACGGCGGTTATGCCAGTGCAACCGGTAACATACTTCCAGTCTTCCTTAACAGCTCAAACAAATCTACTCGACGGCACCGCTAAATCAATCGATTTCAATGTGGTTCGCATTCCCAAGCTCAATTTGCTTGGTCGTTCCGGCATTGTTCAACTGGCGATCGACCTCAACAAATTAGCGACATCGAGCGATACCCTTCCTACATCGCCATCAAGCCGTATCGATGTGAGAGCAATTCAACCCAGCCCACAAGTCGATACCATGTTACAGCGACAAAGCAAGAATTTGTGCCGACAATTTCCCGACGTTTTCAAATCCGAACTGGGCTGTCTCAAGGACTTTGAGCTTAAAGTCCAGCTCAAAAGCGACTCAATGCCAATGTTCTGCAAGCCTCGACCGGTGCCGTTCGCCCTGCAAGCAAACCTGGCCCAAGCCTACGATGCCGGTATCGCCAATGGGGTGTGGAAGCCAAATCAATTCAACAATTATGGAACGCCGGTGGTCCCAATTCGCAAGCCGTTGCTGCCGGGTCAAACAAAATCAAAACTGCGAGTTTGCGGCGATTATTCCGTGACGGTGAACCCGCAGCTGGAATCTCATCGACAACCAATACCCCTACCGGAGGATTTGATGCGCAAGTTGGGTGGTGGATATGGATTCACCAAAATCGACCTCGTTGACGCCTACAATCAGATCGCATTGACACCCGAGAGTCAACGACAGCTCACCCTCAGCACGCACCGTGGCGTGCTTCTTCAGCTTCGACTTCCTTTCGGAATCAAATCAGCGCCGTGGTATTTCCAAGAAATGATGGAACAATTAACAGCCGATCTAAACGGAGTGGCAGCGTATCCGGACGACATCCTCGTCAGCGGAATGGATGCGGCCGATCACCTTCGAAACCTGAAAGCCCTGCTTCAGCGACTCGACGAGAAAGGCCTTCGATGCCGTTTGGAAAAATGTTCCTCCGCCCAGTCAAAGGTCGAGTATCTGGGCCACACGATGTCCAACGATGGAATCGCAAAAGGTCCCAAGGTCGACACCGTTCGTGAGATGCCAGCCCCACAGGACGTCGCCAGTCTTCGGTCGTTCCTGGGAGCAGTTCAATTCTACGGCAAGTTCATACCGCATTTATCAACGGTCGTCGCACCTCTCAATCGACTTACCAAAAAGGACGTTCAGTGGCGATGGGGTGCTGACGAGCAAGCCAGTTTTCAACAGCTCAAAAATCTGCTGTGCACCGACACTGTTCTCACCCACTACAATCCTTCCATTCCAATTGCTTTATCCTGCGACGCTTCTGAAGTTGGCATTGGAGCCGTTCTATTTCACCGCTACGACGATGGTAGCGAGCGCCCAATGGCATATGTGTCAAAAACTCTCACGGACACCCAAAGGCGATATAGCCAAATTCAACGAGAACCTCTCTCCATTGTGTTCGGACTACAAAAGTTCCATCAATTCCTCTACGGCAACAAATTTGTCCTGGTCACCGACCACAAGCCGTTGATAACTCTGTTCAACCCTACCAAGGCAACTCCCGCACTCGCCGCTAATCGTCTCGCAAGATGGTCGTATCAACTTCAACAGTACGACTATACAATCGAATATCGCAAAACATCCGATCATAGAAACGCGGATGCCCTGAGTCTGTTGCCACAGGGATCCGATACAAAATTCGACAAGGAAGAGGAGGAATCAGATGTTGACACCGTCTGTCAAATCCGAACGATTAGTCTGCAGGTCCGTCCCACCGATCGCTGCTCGATGGCAAAGGAATCCGCCAAAGATCCTATTATTTCGCAAATCATTCGCTTTGTGAGGGAATGATGGCCGAACAACAAGCCTGTCAACGCAAGTCGGAGTTCCGAATCCGTCAATGACTACCGCAAGCTGATCGATTTACTATCAATACTCCATGGTTGCTTGCTGTACGGTTCACGAATCGTGGTCCCTTCCGCTCTGCGTCGTTCTGCCCTCCAAATTCTTCACACTGGTCATTTCGGCATCCAACGAATGAAACAATTGGCCCGTACAGCAGTCTACTGGCCAGGACTCGGCAGCGACATCGCAGATCTTTGTCGTTCGTGCGAGAGTTGTTCCGCTCATCAAAACGCCCCATCGACTGCTCCTATCCATCCATGGATGATGCCGGAAAAGCCCTGGAGTCGAGTCCACGTTGATCATGCGGTCAACTTTATGGGTAACAATTGGTTGGTGGTCGTCGACGCTTATTCCAAATACCCATGCATCTACCCAACTGCGTCAATATCTTCAGCCACCACCATTTCAATGCTTCGAGATGCATTCGGACATTTTGATTATCCTCACACAATTGTGTCGACAATGGAACATCGTTTTGCTCCGACGAATTTCAATCCTTTTGCCGCGACAAAGGTATAATCCACCTCACCGGCGCGCCATATCACCCAGCAACTAATGGAGCTGCCGAGCGTATGATCCAAACCTTCAAACAAGCGCTTCGCAAATCGTCTTTGCAGGTAAAAGAAGCTCTACATGACTTTCTCATTCAGTATCGACGCACCCCATTGGAGCCTGGTCTCTCTCCCAGCGAGCTACTCAATGGTCGGCAATTGCGCAGCAAGATCGACACACTGCTTCCGTCTCCGCCTCATGTTGCTCAAGGCCGTCAATCACAAGACGCTGAGAAAAACTATCAGCATGATAACAACGCAAAGGTGGATCGCATGGCTCAAAGATACAACATTGGGTCCCCGTGCTATGCTCAATATTGCGGTCCGCGACGTGATCGACAAGCTCGGTGGGTCCCCGCCGTTGTCACAAAGGTGCTCGGGCCACGTAACGTGAACGTGCGAGTGATTCCAAGAGACCCGATTTGGCGACGACATATTAATCAACTTCAACCGAGATTCGCCAGCGATGAATATGACGAGCCTGGTTTGCCGCCCGTACTTCCTGCCCTTCGAAGGGCTAATCTTGCCGACGCAGTTCACAGAACGCCCGAATATGGTCCCGACCACCCTCACTGGTCAAACCGACAACGACGTCCTCCTCGACGCGTCTGCTGCTAAAACACTTCGCGCCTTCAAAGCTGGTCGGGAGGTGTTGAGCAACCATCCAGCCTGGCTACACACGAAGACTTGATGATGCAATAGAAAATAAACATGATGTAATTCACGTGACCTAAACACTACGCGTGGGCTTAAACCAACACGTAATCATTATTCTTGCCTCATGTTACCATGACGCAACACCATTGTATAAAACCAGGAATCTTACCTGCTATCTCACTTGTTCATTTTGTTTCAATAAAGGTTCTTACCTAGGGATTCTTAGGCTGTTTTCAACTTTGCTTTCGTTAGTTCCTATACACTGGAATGCAACAAAACGGAATAACGTTATTGAATGGAAATCGATAACTACACGAACACAACGAAACACGAAAAAAACAACTGAGACGACCCAACAGTGAGCAGCACGATTATATATAAATATCTCGGATCATACGAGAACATTCATGATAATTAGAACAGCAGTTTCTAGACTTTTCGGAACGTTCTACAATGTTCTATTGATTCTTTCAGAATCCAGAATATTTGTAAGACTTCTAGAAAGTTCGAGAATGTTCTTTTGTTACTCTTCATAACAATCAAACCTTCCCACTTTCATTTCCCTCGACCCATCCCCATTAATTTTTCTCGTGGCGGTTACCAGGCTGTTATTTTAGCGAAAGATCCCGTCTTGGTCGTCAATGATGACACCCAACCCAAATTTAACTCACTGAAAAATTTTAATAATTTTGTTAATATTTCATTAGTTTTATTATGTAAAGGCGGGCAGGCACGCTCGGTGCTAGTGAATCCATTCACTTGGGTAGACTCATAATGTGGCTGGTAGCCCCCGAAACCTGTAGTCCTACTGCTCACGCCAAATTCTGCGCAATTTGGGAAATTTATAATATATAATATATTAGATGGATATTAAATAGATATTATCGTGTTTTTGACTTGTTATACGAAAAAATAGCTCCATTCGAAATTCTAAATTCTATCCAGTCAAAACAAATGAAATTTCAACTCAAACCCAATGTTGGAAATCTCACTACACCCACTTGAGCGTAGCCTCATCGTGAGAGATATTTTGTGTACAATCATCGGTTATGTGATTAGATACGTCAATTTTACGTTATATTTGATGACACTGTTTTTTAGTTCTTTGGCGGTTATTGATTTGAATAGTTTGGCCTTTTTTGCACTCGAATAGCAGCCGGAAGACGGTCTGCGGAATCACAACTTGCGGATGCTTAGGCATTGCGACAACCTGCGGCACAGCTTGGTCGTAACCAGCTTCTATGCTAGCTGTGGAAGGTACCCTCATCTGCAAGTACGCCCTTTCTATCGACCTATACCCCACTTTAGTGAAATTTGGTAAGGTCCCGGTCCCTGAACTACCCCTAACAAACGACACCCTTCCGTTTGCGTTACCCTGTATGGATAAATCGTCACATTAGCAGAGCATAGAGTGCGGCTTTACTGATAGGAAATTTGAAGGGTATATCACGAAATACGGCACTGATTTGATAGTAAAGAGCCTACGAGACCGGTAGACGTCTATGCTGGAAGTTAAACGAGGAGCTCGGCAAACATTTATAACTTGTTATAAATTTTCTTGGAAGATATATAACCAGAACTATAATTTTCTAACACGGGTATCACTGGTATATTGCTTATTGAGCAGCTACTAGAGTCATAGTGTCTTATCGAATAGACAGAATTCCACCTTGCCGTGACTAGTTGCCGATCACGTTACAGCATAATAGCATTCCGTAATTCCAAAAAGAAGCATGAGCCGACTAGATGGAATAGTGAGGCCCTACCTAGAGTGTAGCATTGTCGGAAACGAGTACACAACACGTACTGTGCCGTAACTCTAAAGAGATTGTCGCCGGCGTATGAAGTGTTATCGTGCCGCAAGAACTAGGGGTCAGGTGCTATAAACCGAGCATGTAATAGTGTTGCAGTTACACAAGCCCCTATCAGTTGAGCTAGTTTACCTAAAGACGAACAAGCCTGACAAGCGCAGCGCAGTTGATAACCCACGGAACACAACACTTGGTACTGGTGGTCAAGGTAGCGAAGCGTCGAAACCAGTTCAACATCCCACATAGTGGCTATGACGAGGCCTAGATATTGATGTAAGCCTGTGTCTAACAGTTTATATATTAGTTTCAACAATTGGATATACGGCTAATTCGCGTTATAAGCAGGAACTGAAAACGGTGCAATATATACTTACTCATTGACGGATAACTGTATTGGTATCGACTAGACGGGGTGTTTGACGCTCGATCAAAATCACAAATTGTACAGCGCAATAAATCGAAACAAAAGTTGGAGTTGTCAGACTAAAAATATGGCAGAGAATACACCAACGGAGCTTTCAATCATAGAGCATCTAACATTTTAGGCTTCTGCAAACAGTGGTTATGCGGATGCTATGAGTGAGGTTGCGATTACGGGTCCTTATCTACACTTGGAAAACAGATGTTTGAATTGCTAAATGTGTAAATACGCAATTGGCCTCTATACAGACGGCCACGTGAGCTCAGGCAGAAAATTTGGATGCCATAGAACATAAGTGGCAAGGCCCAGGCAAATAAATTACCCGCTATCGAGCGAAATAGTACATCCCTGGAGCAGTCAGAGAACGATCCAGAAAAATATCACAGGCACAACCAGCAAGCCTTCGTTAACATGCGACCATAGGCCAAGGAGTTCAGTCAGAAATCGCTTGACTTGTACCGGATGTTTTTAAGCAGACAGGCTCGGACCGTTAGGTACAACGGTCGTAGAGCGCTTTCCTAGCCCGCGTTGTCGAATTTCTGAATCTGATGTTTCTGAATCAACAGTTTAGTGGATACGAGAGCAGATCCACCAACTTTGCTTTGACGCGGAGTTTCTATAATTGGCCGATTCAACGAGTCGAATTTTTGCTGATGCGTTAGTGGAATGGCAGGGGAATCCGACGAAGAACGACCCGTGCGAAGTTTGCCAGCGAATACTTCCGCGAACCCGAGGGATTTCTCTGGCGAACGGCGATTGAGCGACGAGCTCAGCTCTTACCGTGCTGTACAGATGCGGCTGCTGCAAATTGCTACGCATGAGGACTTGGTCGTATAATTGCTGATTTCATAAAATTTGGAAACAAGCTGCCCTCAGCAATTTACGAGTTTATGAGCGACTACAATTGGCTGCACATCTAGTGGAATAAGGATGTCGATGATTGCTCTTTAAATGCTGGATACAGCGAAAAGAACCAAACGTTTCCAAGCGTTAACGCCTGGATGCGAAAAAGGTGATCTTCAGTAGCAATGAAAACTTGAAGTGCGTGCAAGATATGTTCTTTGGGCTGCGACGGGATGCAATAAAATTGCACGGCCAAATGATTCTGGGTGAATTGCATGAACTGCGAACGGTGAACCGGTGACGGGTAAGCCACTTATCCGATTGATGACAAGTCGTACAATAAAATGATACGGTATGCGGCCTTGGACGCCATGCTACTGGACCTGGATGTTGGTACATGGTACCGAAGTTTTCAATGCCACCGAATCGTGTGCATGAATTGATGTACTGCGGACGGATACGAACGCTTGCGGCTGCTTAGTCGGTGACCGTTCAACTGTTAACTCAGCCACCAAATCAAGAAGAAATATGAACGCTGATTACGCTTGCGGTGACCTGCAGCGCACAGGTTTAGAAACGTAATTATTCAATGTAGGTTAATGTCCATTCACCAATATATCGATTCGCGTTGGACGAGGAGGGATCGTGATTGTCGTGGAGGTGTAAATGCAGGATACGGTCAGCACAAATCATGGATTGATTTGGACATAACCGAGTTACTGTTGCGGCAAGCGGTGCTTACGCAAGCACTAAGCCGAGTTGATTCATGGTAAACATCTATAAAGCAGGCGATGCGCGAAGGGAAGCGGGGTGTAAACAGCATCTGGCGGCGCATCCGAAATTGGTAGCAAAAATGAAAATGAAATGGGGTAAGCAAAAGCGAAAGCGTCGAGCAGCCAAGGTTTGGAAATGGAAACGTAAGAAGAGGAGAGTACATACGACGAAAGTGATGGCTATGCGGATCCAGCGACTCAACGGAAGCTAGACGAAGCGAAACGCGAGGATAATGTGATGCTAGCACGGGACATGTGCATTAAAGCAGCGCTGGGTGATTACGATCGCCCAATCACAGTTCCAAACGGTAGCGATGAAGAGCCTGAACAAACTGGCACTAGCGAGATGGAGAATGAATGAGAACGGTATCAACGAAACCTACTACATGCTTGGCAGACACACACTCGCCTCATCTCGTCCGTCCCGGATCTGCGCCTAAGATTTAACCACACTTCAGCGTATTGTTACAGAAGCTTCCGACACTCTGGTTACCAGTTACATTTTCATGCAGTGCGTTCGTTTGCTGTTACGTACCATGTGGCTACTTTCGCTTCGATAACACTTATTAAAAGATTTAGCTGCTCGTTACACCAGCGTTCAATTATCTCTGTTTAAATGACAATGCTGGCGTTTGTTTTGCTCAGTTGTTGTTACAATGCCATGCAGCTACACAGATTTTTGTTACAGCTGCTGTGCAAAAATATTATTCGTCATTACACCATCGTGCGGCAACTTTTGTTGTCGTTTAATGATTGTTGTTACAAGGCGTCTAACATTAGTCGCAATGATCACTACAGGCGTCGTTAAAAATGGCAGCTGCTGCACGATGCTTGCAGCGACAAATAAAATCGTCGTTACAATGTAAAATCGAACACTGCGGTTGTTTGCGTAACTGTGTGCAGTAGGTGCATGCAACTTTAATGTGAATGACACATAGCACGAAATATCGTCGCTTTCATGCAAAAAAGTCCTATGTCCAAAACATTACTTTCGAGAAAATCCCTGCCGAAGTTTTGCTCATTACGATAAATCGTGCTTGATTTTGTCTGGTGAAATTTTAAAAGCGTATTACTGAAGCATTTAAAGTACACATATAAACGACATAAAGCATTAAAACAATTGACATGTTTACGAATAAAACAAATAATACACTTAAGCCACTGTTGCATGAAAATTATGTGCTGCCGATGGAGTTGGGCCGCACATAGGTCATTTTTGCGTAAAAATAATAACGATCAAGCATCCCAAAATGAAGGTCGTTAGCTAATGAATTTAGCGCCTTCTTCGATATACTAAGCCTAAACTGTAATATTTACATATCAGCCTTACATTAATAAAACCACCAAGTCGATGGCTGCCCATCCGTTAACTCTATGCTCTGTTTGGTTGATTTTTATCCCTTTAGCTTCACGCCTATTTTCTTGAATCGAGCCATGCTAAACTGTCAAAAGTATTATTGAAAGTGATATTAGAAATAGTAATTTATAAGAAATAGCAGTACATAACTTTTTATATGTCATAAAAAATCTAATCGCCATCATTGCCAATATTAGCGCAAGAAACTATAAGATTCTTGTAAAACGTCTTGTCAGATTCTAATCGAATAACTTTATCAAATAGCGATTCCAAATCTTTCTTCTTATCTTTATCAATCCCAACCGGTGAATTGTACAGTGGCGAAAGCTAGTACTGTGTAATGTCCAAGGGTCGGCCACGCTTGCGACGCAGTTGCAACCGCATAAACTCGTCCGTGTAGTCCATTTTAACGTAAAAAACTCCAACGTCGGACTTTCTAACCTCTAAAACATGTACTTTATTCCAATTCATTGACGGTCCTGGTGATCCATCCGTTAACAAAGTATCCCTTGACGATTTCACTGCGAAATCAGCAACTGCCTTTCCAAAATTAAAAAAATTTGCAAAGTCCCATTCAAAAACTTCGTACGGCTTTCCTTTTATCTTCACCATTCTGATCATTGTAGCATACTGTGACGGCAACGTTATAGTTCCGGCATATTTCTTTGAATTTTCGATGACCGAGTGTATTGAATCGCCTTCATTTTGCCCATGGAATTTTTCGAAGAAATGTAAGCGGATTTTCGCTAGCAAACTTCCAGACTTCCATGTGGCATATCCAAGCATTGTAGCCATAGCTGTATTGCGGTTTTGGCTACTTGTATAATCACAAAATAGATAAGCTTCAGTTTTGCCAGCGACAGACGCTCGCTGTAGGTAATCAAACACCGCTGACCCAATCTCAGAAGGTCCTCTTTTTGCCTGATCCTCTGACCAGAAGTAGCAACTGCCGTGCTTATTACCGACGTCATAAATTGTGAAATTATAGCAGCCGAGCAGGCGTTTGTATAAAGCTTCCCCGATATTCGTAAGCGGGCAGTATAAGACCTGTTGTAGGTCAAAACAAGCCAATAGTTGATTTTGTTCCAACGTGTCCTTAATAAAGTCTTTTTGATCTCTTGCAGCTTGCTTATTAAGACAATGAATTTCATAATTTTGTTTCTGAGATTCGGTAATGGTGTCGGCAGCAGTGGTTTTATGAAAATCGCAAATGGCGCAGACATTTTTCTTCGGATTAAAAAAAGATAATTTCAACGGGTCGAATGCTTTCCAGTAAGCCGTGAATTTCAGGTGCAACTGCTCAAATGAAAAGCGTTCGGACATAGCTTTCTGTGGCAACCAATCTGTATATAATCGGTACATTTTTGATACCGAAAGGTCGGAACTCAAATATTGCACTTCAGAATCTCGACGTGTGTAGTGGCCCTCGATTCTGGGAAATGAATTTATGTGTGCCAGTGCCAGCTCGTGTGCCTTCTCGAACTCTAGACGTTTTTGCTTTCCGTGGCGTCCCCGTTGATCCTTTTCCGATCCACCAAATTGCCCCCTTTTTTTGTCTTGCAGAACGCACTGTGCGATGAGTAATTCCGAGTGTGCTGAGGAAAAAGGTTCGACATACTTGAACTTGCGCGCGATTGACCGTCAGGTAATATAAAACAGTACAGCCCCTGCGTGATACCTCTGGATCCTTCCTGTGTCGAGGTTCGGCAAGTGGCTTTTCCGTAACATGTCTATTAATGTACGCCCATTGTTCATTTTGATTCGTGTTTGTCCAATACTCGTCCAGGATCTGTCGTCGTTCTTCATCCGTTACAGTTTTGCATTGTCTTTTGCAAGATTCGCCACAGCGATCACGCAACGTTTTCCTTGCACCAACAACCTTGCCAGCACTGTTTACGTAACTCTCACCCTGGTTGCGTTTTGTTTTTGCTATGTTGCGCTTCCAATTTTCCTTGCTGCTTTTGCGTTTCACGGCTATATCTAACACAGGCTCTGGTCCTTCCACATTAAATTGTGGCGCGGAGGCTTCACCACATGTTGCTGGTTGAGGCTCAATTTGTTGTGCATCGAGTTCCTGTGGCTGTTGTAGCACAGCAGCTGCAAGTGCATTATTGTGCTCTATACACGGTGAATCGCCGTCAAAGTGTGTCCAACAAAGTAGCTCCAGGCAGTCGGGACACGCTGCAAATATATCGTCGCGACAGCATCCAAATCTTGCTGTGTGCTGTTTTGCGTAAAATCTTTACTGGCGTTTGGTGAAGGTTGGTTCTTCAACAAACAAAGCGGAACTTCATCGCGCTCATGGCCATTGCTGGCGACACTGAGACGATAAGACTCGCTGTCGTTGCTGTCATTGTCCTGAAGTTGCAAAGCAACATCACGTAGCGCTATAATCGTGTTTTATCACACTGGATGACAAAATTGTTGACAAAGTTTATAAACCTAGAAAGACGTCATGGCTCCTAGTGCATTACAGATTTAGTATTAATAGCGCCGCATAACGCGTGATAACACGATTTAATATTATTCAAAGTATCTGTGATTTGTTCGACCAAATTAAGAACAGATTATTTTAATAAACATCTCACACGATAAATTAAAAAAACCGCGAATTTAAAAATAAGTATCTATCAAATAAAGTAAGTAAATTCCAGATGTTCAAGATAATTTACCGTAATATTAATTAGTAAGCCCGTAATACATAGAGTTCACTAATATAAAGGTTATACAAAGAGACGAATAATCTGATTATTTGCGCGTTCTGTTCGCAAACACACTGTTTTCGGTATGTTTCCAATGTTCCGTTACTACAAAATTGGATGGCTGGCGGGGCGCCTTAAGTGTATTCACGCATAAAACATGTCAAAACACAATAGCGCATAAACTAACTGTTGACGGCTCGTAGCTACCATCACTATCTTCAATCTCAGATTGCCCGTCGACACGTTGGACTATACGACCCATCCACCATTTTTTGTCGTTTGGCCACCACATTTTAATTTCGACACCTTTACAAAGGATCTCATTCGAATTCGTGGATGTTATATCCTTTGACGAAACAATATTTTCGCTATTATCATCGTACCAGTGTACTAAATAATCACTGTCAGTTGCAAATTTGCGCTTCCGCATTTTAGCAGATTAAACAAGTAATACGGACATATAGTTAACAGAATTATTACTTCTGAAATATTTAAAATACGCATCAATTTTTGGATAAACTGCTTAAATACGGCATAAACATTCCACCTTTGAACTTAGGTCACGGTTTTAGCAGTCCCAAATGTACGGCTTTATTTTACGCAGTAACGGCTTAACTCCACTTAGGCCAGTTCAATTGCATCAAACTTTCCCATGGTTTGGCCTAAGTCCATTAAGGCCATTATTGCATGAAACGTAACAGCTGAAATGAGATACGTCGTTTTATCCTACGTTCATATAACTGTATACAATATCGTTGGACTTAGGCCGCCACGTCTACAAACTAAATCGACTACGCTCTACACGTTGGTAAGGTTAGCTATAATTTCGTAATTTTGGACTTAGGCCATTATTGTACAAAACCAGCGATATATTACCTCAGGAATTCGCTGCTCGTTTCCGACAACTAGGTTACGCAATACGCAAACCTGAAAGCGATGACACAAAACCTGAACATATGGACCCAAGGTTACGAGCTTCGCGCTCAAACGCAACAAGAAGTAACGACGGAACTGTGTGAGCGTATGACTGCCCAGAAACGTGGAAAATTTGTTTCGACCGAATGATATAATGCCGACTTTATATGCGCCGATCTTGGATCCATTGAGGGTGTAACCTCGACAGCCGCTGATTATCAATATTGAGATTGAAGAAGTAGCTGAGGAGGAAGAAGAAGCTGCTAAAGGTGATGAGGAAGAAATAGATTGGGAGGCAGATGAAGTCTGGGTTCTAAGTCCATATCTGGGTAACCGGTAGTAGCAACGATGAAAAAACGCATACAATAGAACCAACCATAATCGTACCGCCGAAGCAGACCGTCGCAGCGCTAATATCAACGTCTTCAAGACCTAGTCCAATTATCGAAGCGATGCCGTTAACAGGAAAGACGAGTATCACCGAAACGCCAACGACGGCTAAGCCGTCTACATGGCGTTCGGTTATCTCAAAGTTAGCGTCAGGTAAATAAAAAAAGCCGTCTAGTTTAAAAGGATACGAGCCAAGACACATGCAGAGCATCGAAGTAAGCGACGTTCATCGGAAAGAAAGAGAGCGGATTCGTGACGAAAAGACTGGTCGGACTCAGAAAATAAGCGGACCTTGAAGAAATGGAACGCAGCGACACGGTATCACGAAGCAACCTCAGAATATCACATGAGACGCAAATACGATCCAACCACTAGTACAAAAGGCACTAAGCAGCGAGATGGGCAAACAAAACACCCCGCCGCAAGTGAAACGAACGCACAAACTGAATTGACGGGAGAACTCGATGGACGGCGTATGGAAGGGTCACAGGTACTTAAACCTAAACAAAGCTCGATCGTTCATAAATTGGAGCACACAGCGCCACAGCAGCAAGCATCGGCTCGACCACGGGTTGAAAAATTCGTCACGTTAACTTATCAACATGTAGCACTATGAGAGGGCTGTCGAAAAAAAGCACAGAATGACGCCACAAACGGATAATGTCTTCAAACACAAAATGCGTGAACTGGAACGTCAAAGCCGGAAAAAGCGGAACCTGATTCGCGACTGCATACTTCATCGCATGAGCCAACGCCGACATCAGGACCGGCCCAAACGACGCAGGACTATTGTGCCGTCTCATGCTGGACCACAGCGGAGGACGCGAAATGTAGCAATGCAGGAATCTGCTTATTATTCACCACCCATCCAACGCATCTAAATCATGGAGGAGAGCCGGGGCACTTGTTCCAGCGAGCTTACATTCCATTGAAAGATCGGGTTCCCCCAGTTGAACTGCTTGATGGATTTAAGTTGGCACAATTTTCACCAAGGGAAGGTCGGTGGTTGCGAGTAGTAATCTACTACTTTGACATACACAATCAATGGTTTGTTTTGCCTGGTCTTCTGTCACACCTAAAGGTTGAATACAATGAATTGGTTATCGAGTGTCCACAATGCCTACTTCATGACTTTTTCATAGGGTTTAGGGTCAATAAACCAGATTTCCTGAATATAGTGTCTTCACGGTGTTCGGCTGGGTATTGCGTACAGGTCACAAAGAATTATCTAAATAGGAATTCCGGTAGGCTGAATACGATGGTTTGGTTATCTAGAGTTCAACGCGAGTATCTTATGAATTTTCAGTTTTTCATTGTGTTTAAGGTCAATGAACCCCATTTCCAGAAAATAGTCAATCTTCAGTAGTTTGGTTAATGGCATCAATAATAGTCAATATAGAAGTTTTTCGATCATTTGAGTACAATGGTTTGCGTATCTAGAGCAACGTGCATATTTCATACCGTTCCAAGGTGGTTACGGTCAATGAACCAGACTTCCAGAATACTAACCCGTCCACAGTGGGGGACCACCCTCCTCACTTTCTAATTGAACCAAGTTCTCCCCTCTCCACTCAGCCAGAATCCGCATGTTCCACCCCGCTTTGAAATTTCCCCCGAGAATGAACATGGGGGCCAATTCGCTCCATAAATCTCGTTCAGTACTAAACATTTTAGCTTTTTTATGTTCAAATATTGTTTTAATATACCTATATGAACAACAAACATACATAAAGGTACACATATATCACAGATCATACCAAACTCTAAGTTGCAACGCCAACTGAATCGCCAAAAAGGTAAACAACTGCATCATAGATTTTGTTTCAGCATCCAATGCTCCCAAACCTATATCAAGAAATTATTCAAGGCTATATATGCTAACATCAAAGGTAGGAGAAGCGGAACACCGCCTTCTCTATACAGAATAAGCAGCGCCTTTCGTGTTGCCTAAGAACAGAGTGTGCTAAAAATATGTGCATTCAACAATGACCGGTGTCATATTGTATTTCTACCCCAATAAGGTATTGTATTTCTAACCCTGTGGTATTTCTACCCCCCTAACTTATTGTATTTATACCGCCGTGGCATTTCTACCTCCTAACGATGTGTACCTACTTTGGTACCTGATGCACATAATAAACAAAATTAGCAAAGCGTTTATGATTGAATGATTTCAAGATATTTCAGATTCAAGATGATCAACTAGAAAGAAATTGTCTGTTTGAAAGAAAAGTTACACACATTGAATATACTCGAACTATGACGTGCCGATATTCATCCGTTCAACACTTGGAAATGAGGTAATATTACAGGCCCGCACAGCTCCACATACGCAATATCACTGGTGATTTTCATAACCCACATTTACTGCGCTATGGCTGAAACCATAGACGCCGTCTTAAATAAGCCTTGCGACTATATACGTTAATGGACACGCATACATAATGACGCGTCTATTATCTATGTTTATATCTAACGAATTTATTCACGAGTCCAATTTATGTGTGTGCATCTGTGTTGCTTTTTGTAAGGTCAGTTTATGATTTCAAAACTGATGTCCGCGCACAAATCACGATTTCATTTCATGTCAATTTGCAAAATAGCAACACATTGGTACTATTCGCGGTCACTATTATACAGTTTAGTCTCGTAATTTAGATTTGGCGACGCCATTCCACTAGCGTTTTGATTGCTTACTTTCATGCATTCATAGACCGTGAACATCGAGAGTTATGTGATACACCATAATTATTGTTATGAATGCACACAAACCAGCGATATAAAATGCGATAAGGTTGTAGAACGCTCTGTGCTTTTGGCAGATGAGGAGTACATTCTTATAGCCATATTAGCTTCCTTTACCAAGAGCCGATGATGTTCGACTCGCCTGATGAGGGTGGCAGTCCCCAGTTTCCCACAGTATCGTCCGAGGTATATTGTTGTCGTTTTCGGCCTCAGCACCAGGTCTAAGACCTACATTACGGGTCACAACCTTAACCCACCCGCCACGTAATTGGATCACAGCGTGAGAACTCCCAGGTTTTTTAAATCACAGGCGTGAACTCTCAATATGTTCCTGGGCCATACACTTTCTCAGGTGTGAATTTGGTCGTCGGGGGATTGGTCTGAATTTGGTGGTCCAAAAACATGGTGGCGGTATGACTGACGGTCCAATGACATGCATTTAGAGCCAATTTGGTTATCCAAAAAAGTGGTGGGGTTCCAATCCTGTCGTCCAAGAGCATAGTGGGGTAAGAAATGTTTATGACCTACTATGTGTATTATAATTCTGGTGGTATGGCCGACTACGACGTACATACTACTTAGTGGTACTCTTCAGAGCAGTCGATCCTTATCGACTCTAGCCTCTACTGATCAATATCCAGGAACCTTTCTGGTTCTTTTTACTGGCCGCTGTCGAAACGAATATAGGTTGTCCCATTTGATGGGAGCTTTTCTTTGGTGGGCGATCTTCAGTAACCTTGTTGTTTCGTTTTTAGTTGCCATTGTCCAATTGCTGTATGCAGGTCTCTGGTGTCGAAACAGAAGCACCTTGTGGCCTCTTCAGTGTGTGCTTACCGAAAGGCTGTGCTAGTGCATGCCGAGTGGTTTATTTATTCAGAGATTACAAAAACACGAGAGTAACCAATTTTACAGTATAATAATGCCTGCAGTTTGTTCATTTTCGACAGCTGATTGGGTTGTACATTCGTCGGCTACGAAAAAGATCAAATTAACCGTCGTATAGACCTTTACAGTGACAGCGGCGAGCAAAGAATTATAACATTTGGAGCTAATTACAGTGGAATAGCTTTGCAACTTATAATAATAAACGTCCTGTGCTGATCATATATTTATATAATTTGCGGGCTTCGTGGGCCCGAAAAAATAAAATTCGTTGAGCCTACGGATGCGGGAATCTGATTGCACGGATACCCATGGGCTCAAAATTTTTTTGCACGCGCATACCTCTGACATACACAAGTCAGTATACGGACAAAAATTAATGCTAACTGTTCGCGCTTGAAGAATTCTTAAATAACAGTTGACCATAATATTTTTTTGCAAACCGTTCGCCAATGATATATGAAAATTTCGCTTTTATTTTGTCTGTATCTGTACCATGGTTCCTCGCATTATTTCTAAATTGCTGATGATCCAGTCTCAGCATTGATAAAAGTACAGTTGCTCGCTAGAAATGACTGTCACTTGTGAACACTAGGAAAGCTCACACGCAACTGTCTCAAGACTTGCTCGCAACTCGCTCGAAAGAAATTTGTTCCAAAAATACTATTATTAATTTTAATAGTTTCCAAATCTCAAGTGAGCCACATGTACGCCATGATCGTTAAATTTGCGTCCACAAATCTTGAAGCACAAGGGTTCGGACTACAGCTAAGGGTGTAGAAGACACCCAGTATTGACTGTCTGAAAGCTTATTGTTATATGCTTACAAATTTTACTCAGTTTCATTTTTCCGTACACCATTTCCTATCATTTGGACAAAATAATCAATATACTGCAGTCCGAGACAGCCTAGCCACTACACATAAACTCTGCAAATGCAATACAGGGTAGGTATGTGGTTTACTTCATAATATCACTAATAGTTAATCCAATGCAAAATGCATACAGTGTCGCATCGACTTCAGTTTTCTGAGCAAGATATTCATCAAGACGATTCTTAAGCTCACGAAATGGTATTTTGATCACTGATATGTCTTCGAATGTATCTGGAAATAATAATGTGACAAGTTTATAACGTCTAAAATGAAATTATTAGAATTCAATGTATACAATTTACTCCATGGTTGACTGAGATTTTCCCTTTCGCGAGGTGCTTGATTGCAGCTTCTATAACAAACTAATACATTTTCATTCGATCTTAGAAATATTCTGGAAAACAGAGCATAGCGTGCTTCTTATGTTTTATTCTTGAAAAAAAACCGCACCGAACCACATAATTTTGGATATTTATTCCAACGTATATATCTACATAGCTAGTTGATTGTTTATGTTATGTTTATGTCGATTGTACTTCGTTCTGGTATTCCACTGAACACGTTTACGAGAAAATATAAGTGATTCAATATCTGAGATCTCCAAATTGGGGGTGTGGGATGGCGGGTTATCATTTTTCGGTTATCCCTGGTTCAAAACAGGTGCCCCGGATTCATGTCCCCAGGCAAAACTTTGAGTTTTCCGGTTTATTGCCTCTTGCCAAATGTTTTTGCTTCCAATCGGTCCAAACTACATAAAATGTGATGAAAATTTATACTAAAATTACGTTCTGAAGCCAAAAATTTCGCTTTTTCTTTCCATCAAAAGTGCTTTGGCAGTGTTTATGACACGATTTTTAACCGTTTTTCTCTTGGCAAAATGCCTCCTATCAAAAACGGGCGCCCCCGGTTCGAAACCAGAGCCACCCCCCCCCGAGGTTAATGCCCCCGGCAAATTTTTCAGCGAATGGAGACCCCAAAATATGGCATATGACACGCGGTAGTTGACAGCGCTAATCCTACAATCCCACTGCTACCGAAATAACTAACCTACTGATCACTCCAAACTATAGTTTAGGCACAGAGCTGATAGTTTAATATTATACTTTGTGATTTTAGCAGAAATTGATTCGAAATGCCAAAACTAGTGGCGACGTATACGGACACCTAGTATAAGCGTATAAGGACTGATAGTGAAATATTGGTTGGGTGTGTAGTTTTCCAAGACACTTGGGAGATACAGAGTGTCGTAAAAACCACGAATTTAAATTCTTACTGAGACTGACATATACTTACAACCCTAATACATTCAGTAATTGTCAACGAACATATTATGAATATCTAAGTATAACAAAATGTCTTAAATGCTACTTAGTTTGGCTGATCGAAATACTGCAGTAAGACTGTACTCGATTAACCAAAATAGCAGTGAAGTTGTGCGACAATGGTGTCGGCATTCGTCATCACAGTCACCTCATCATAAAACTATTGCTTAGATTAATAGAAGGTTTGATATAACAGGTTCCGTAGCTTACTTGCCCCAAACAGGGAGTCCACCAACGACATTTGGTGATTCTCTGATACCTGGTATTTCCTATCATTTCGACAATAGTTCGAAACAGTCAAATTGCCGCTGTGCTCTTGCAGCCGGCGTCATCAGCAAATCGGCTGTTTTCCGAGTTGTTAAAAGTCTGGATCTAAAGCCTTTTTGACTGACGTTAATTCATGTTCTGAATGAGGATGATTATGATCACAGGGTTGAGTTTTGTGAACAATGGCTACAGCGTCTCGACGATCATCCGGACTTAGCTGACGAAGTCATTTGATCCGACAAAAGCAATTTTAAACCGAACGGCCACTTTATCTGGCATAGTGCAAAGTAATGAAGAAGAAGGTATACAAACGCAAAAAAACAAACCCTGCGCCCGAAAGAGACTATATCGGAGGAGCTCTCCCTTCTGGAGCCTTACATGGTTCGAACAGTTTGTCAAGTATGCGCTTCCGACTGGAAGAATGCATTGATCTTGGAGACGCCCGGGTTCGCACTTAGGGTAATAGGTTAAGTATTATTCAGTAAAAAGTAAAACACCGAACTACAAACCAATCGCAATAAAAGTAATGCTATAAAGCCGAATTTTAGCAAATATTGTAAGTATAGTATATGTTTTTACAAGATAAACATATAAAATTACGAACAGAAATAAACGCAATTATTTCGCGAATCGTTCGCGAAAAAATAACCGCGGTAATCGTGGATATTTTTCGCGATAGTTATGCGAAAAGTTTCGCCTTTATTCCTGTTTGTAACTGCAATCTAGGCAAGATACAATGATTTGTATGCACTAGACATACCTAATTGTTGTTTTGGATTTCTATTTTCAGGCAAATTTCCGTCCAACGAAACAACAGCAAATTTAATATTACTGTTGGACAGTCCCGGATCCAGAGGTAAGACCCCTAAAATAATAATACAGTTACAAAAAAGCCCTTCCGTTCCTTAAGGATTTGACCAATGCGCATAAGGTTAAACCCTGTGGTTGGGAATTGGAACGTCAAATCTTGCCATTTAGTTCAATTGAAAACTTGCCACCGCTTAAACGGGCGGTGCTTTTAAATATTGAAGCAGTTAAACTTGCCCTTCCGTTCGTTAAGAACTTGGCCAATACGTATAAAGTAAAACTCTGTGGTTGGGACTTACAACGTTGGATTTTGATATTCAGTTCGATTGAAAGCTTGCCACCGCTTAAACGGGCGATGCTTTTAAATATTAAAACACTTAAAATAGCCTCTCCGGTTGTTAAAAATTTGGCCAATACGTGTAAAGTAAAACCCTGTGGTTGGGAATTAGAACGTTTGATTTTGATATTCAGTTCGATTGAAAGCTTGTCACCACTTAAACGGGCAGTGCTTTTAAATACTAAAAAAGTTAAAATAGCCCTTCCGTTCGTTAGGAATTTGGCCAATACGTATAAAGTGAAACCATGTGGTTGGGAATTAGAACGTTGGATTTTGATATTCAGTTCGATTGAAAGCTTGCCACCGCTTAAACGGTCGTTGCTTTTAAATATTAAATCCGTTAAAATAGCCCTTCCGTTCGTTAACGATTTGGGCAATTGGCATAAAGTGATACCCTGTGGTTGGCAATTAGAACGTCGGAATTTGCCATTCAGTTCAAATGAAGGCTTATCAGCCAATTAAACGGGCGGTCCTTTTAAATATTAAATCAGTTAAAATAGCCATTCCGTTCATTAAGGATATGGGCAATTGGCATAAAGTGGTACCCTGTGGTTGGCAATTAGAACGCCGGATTTTGCCATTCAGTTCAAATGAAGGCTTATCACCGATTAAATGGGCGGTGCTTTTAAATATTAAATCAGTTAAAATAACCCTTGCGTTCGTTAAGAATCTGCGCAATTGGCATAAAGTGGTACACTGTGGTTGGGAATTAGAACTCCGGATTTTGCCATTCAGTTTAATTGAAGGCTTACCACCAATTAAATGGGCGATGTTTCTAAATATTAAAACAGTCAAAATTTATAGCTTTCAATCTAAATCACTGAGGTGGATTCTGTACAAATACATAAGACTAAATGGATCCCACTAACCTTCTATATTTTGTAATTACAGATGTTGACTCAAATAATCCTTTAATTACGGAAAAATATGAAATTTATTTTTGTTTTGGCTGACAGAAAATAGCAAACATCAAAAACAAATACCAGAAATTCCAGTCCGGTTTCGAATAGAAATTTGGCAATTCCCAACGTGCAGAAATCCAGTTCTCTAAATGTTTATAAATTATTTAGCATTTGAAAACTCACTATTAGCGAACCAATTTAGGGCCATGGTGACGTCATAAATTAAATTGTTCCTATTGGGGCTCGGTGTTAGTGCTCGCGAATGAAACCCATTTAATTCAAATAAACAATTTTTGTGTCACCGCTGCAGCCGTTGTTGGGCAAAACTGCTAGAAGGAATTTAAACAAAAAAATCCAAAGTTTCAGCCGATGGCACGGACCGGTTTCAACATGCTTTGAGCCGCTGGTCAGACTGCAATGTATGAACTTGACCACGATAAAATTCAAGCAATGTGCATTATCGTTAACTCAGATGAGAAGAACCACTGTGAGAGTCTATATTGACACAATCGATGCCTACAGGACATTGTACGTGTAGTTACATGTATATTAGCCAAAGGCTATATAACATTAGACATATACATACATGTATATTAGGCAAAATCAAATACATGTATACATTTAGGCAACTCAAAACCTGCTCATATTCTCTCCCAGCTGGAACGTCGCTAAATAAAACTCAAAAATAACTTTAGTTTGATCATTTTGAGGTGCCAAACTTACATTCCTGAGACCCGTCAATGTTCCAGAAATGTAATATAATGCATCAGCAATTATACTTTAAAAACTAGCGCTTTTATAAAACACATTACGAAACACACAACTTACGAAATTATATATAATCAAAATTATTGCATCTTTCAAATCTACTAAACATGTCCTTTGGTAGGGTCATATGTAGTGGTATAACGTCGTCAGGCTTGTAACCGTAAAACAACGAACCAAACGCGTGTAACAAAATAAACTAGTAACTCTACCGAGATTGCAAAACGCAGTGTAGCATAGGTACACCTACGCCTTTTGCGTGCACATCAAATCAGCTCTCGATAGCACTCGTTGATATGGTATATGTGGACATCACACAATACCAGCAAAAGTTACAACAAAACTAACACCGGTAATGAGTTTCCCATGCCCCCAAAACCCCCAGGTGCAACTTATCAACCGCCCAAGACGTCAGAACAAATTTTCAAATTTTGGGTCGAGGAACCACGTGGGTACCTCAATCCCCATAACTCCAGAACCGGAGCCTTAATCGAAAAACAAAGAGGCATCGGCATTTCTCATTTTATGAAATAAAACTAACAAGAGAAAAAAATTGAAATTTATGATAAAAATAACCTTGCTTCCATGAAGGGTACTAAAAGCCCTCATTTTGACCTCTGACGCCGAACCAAGGGGGCGCCACACCGTTATACCCATGGGTCGCAGAGTAAAATCAACACCAGCAATTAGTTTGCCATGACCGAAAACCCCCAAGTATAACTTTTCAGCCACCCAGGACGTCAGAACAAATTTTCGAATTTTGGGTCGAGGAAGCACGAGGGTACCATATCTCAAACCCCATAACTCTAGAACCAGAGCCTTAATCGAAAAACAAAAAAGAGGCATCGGCTTTTGTCATTTTACTATGAAATAAAACCAACCAGAGAAATAAATTCGAATGTTAAGATAAAAATAACCTTACTTCCGTGAAGGGTACTAAAACACTCATTTTGACCTCTGACCCCGAACCAATGGGGCGCCATACCCTTATACCCATGAGTCGCAGAGTAAAATCAACACCAGCAATGAGTTTGCCATGCCCGAAAACCCCAAGTATAACTTTTCAGCCACCCAGGACGTCAGAACAAATTTTCGAATTTTGGGTCGGGGAAGAACGAGTGTGCCATACCTTAAACCCCATAACTCTAGAACCAGAGCCTTAATCGTAAAACCAAAAAGAGGCATCGGCATTTATCATTTTACTATGAAATAAAACCAACCAGAGAAATAAATTCGAATGTTAAGATAAAAATAACCTTACTTCCGTGAAGGGTACTAAAACACTCATTTTGACCTCTGACCCCGAACCAATGGAGCGCCATGCCCTTATACCCATGAGTCGCAGAGTAGAATCAACACCAGCAATGAGTTTGCCATGCCCGAAAACCCCCAAGTATAACTTTTCAGCCACCCAGGACGTCAGAACAAATTTTCGAATTTTGGGTCGAGGAAGAACGAGGGTGCCATACCTTAAATCCCATAACTCTAGAACCAGAGCCTTAATCGTAAAACCAAAAAGAGGCATCGGCATTTATCATTTTACTATGAAATAAAACCAACCAGAGAAATAAATTCGAATGTTAAGATAAAAATAACCTTACTTCCGTGAAGGGTACCAAAACCCTTATTTTGACCTCTGACCCCGAACCAAAGGGGCGCCATACCCTTATACCCATGGGTCGCAGAGTAAAATCAACACCAGCAATGAGTTTGCCATGCCCGAAAACCCCCAAGTATAACTTTTCAGCCACCCAGGACGTCAGAACAAATTTTCGAATTTTGGGTCGAGGAAGAACGAGGGTGTCACACCTCAAACCCCATAACTCTAGAACCAGAGCCTTAATCGAAAAACAAAAAAGAGGCATCGGCTTTTGTCATTTTACTATGAAATAAAACCAACCAGAGAAATAAATTCAACGTTAAGATAAAAATAACCTTACTTCCGTGAAGGGTACTAAAACCCTCATTTTGACCCCTGACCCCGAACCATGTTGCAAAAAAAACCGGGATACTTATGGAACCATGGGTCGCAGAGCAAAACCGGCATCGGCAATGAGTTTTCCATGCCCGAAAACCCACAGGCTAAACTTATCAGCCGCCCTAGACGTCAGAACAAATTTTCAAATTTTGGGTCGAAGAACCATTGGAGCGCCATACCCCCGTACCTCAAACCTTATAAATCCAGAACCGGCGCCTTAATCGAAAAGCAAAAAAGAGGCATCGGCATTTATCATTTTACTATAAAATAAAATCATACGGAGAAAAAAATTCGATAGTTAATATAAAAATAACCTTGGTTCCGTGAAGGGTACTAAAATGGGGTAAAATGGGGCAAAAACCCACATTTTGACCCCTGACCCCGGCTTCAGACCCCAAATCAAAAAACGCTCGGCGCTGTACACGGTAAATAGACTATGCCGGTTCGAATTGAAAATCGGTTAAGGCGTTCTCGACTTATGAATGGTCGGTCACACACACAGAGAGACGTTATTTAAAAGATTTCACCCCCGCAACACACAAACTCAACTAAGTTTTACTACGTTCTGACAACCCGATATCAAGGCCTATGTGGAGGGGAACAAGGCCCCGTCTTCAAAAGTTAGAACTTAATTCCTCTATTTGGGCCGAAGATGCAATAGTAGCGTTAATCGGATCGCAATCGCAGCCAATCGCTGGAGCGATTCGGTGGGTCAACGGTATATCTGAAACGTAAGCCATGTGTTGGTAATCACCACTTAAATTGCTATGAAATACACACTTTCAGTTGAAGCAGTCGCTACAGTTTGCGTTAAGAGATTAAAAATATTTCTGATTTTTCGAAATTCCATAGTGCTTCTTTGATCTTGTTTTTACACAAAAATAGCAAAATTTCGTATTAATACAAGGTGTAATGTATGAATGTTTTATACATTAAGATGATGTTTGTTATCCAATGGACGTCATACAAGCTTGTAAAACACGGTTATAAAAACTGAAGACCTCTGGAGATATTGTAACCAGCTTTTGGTTACACTGTTTTCATAAAATGTTTAAAGCCCTTAAGCTGGACTCAGAAGTTGATCAAACGGCTACCTAACAATGCAGGTACTGACGAAAGCCTGGCAAAAGTTTCGACCAAACTTCGCTCGGACAATGCTGTTGCCGTCGATCCTGGTCACAGCGACGAATTTGGCGATCCCGATTGAGGCCGACCAGTGATCCAGCTGCCAAGGTAGCCAGTAATGGACATGATAATGAAGACTTGGAAGCCGTAATAAATTCAGATACCACGTCGCATGGAATGAAATATGCACAAAACGCGTTAGGACGCCACAGAGAAATCCAAGTCAACCGAGGCAGCTGTTACAGCAGGTAGACCTCACACCAACTAAAAAGGTGTCTCGATTTGAGAGCTGGCGTACTACAATCATGATCTACATTTGTGGCAAGAATAAATGTTGCAAAAATACTATCATCATACCCGAGATGCGGCGACAAATTCACGACCGTCATTACGTGCAGCTCGACAAACGGCTGTATATTTTTGGAATATAGTGTCGTGAAGTTAGGCGACGTAAGCCCGGCGTTTCTGAAGCAAAGGAATCTACGCTCACTGTGGAAAACGACCATAACTGTCAAAAGAAATTAAAATGTTCAAGTATGGTGAAGTACGGAATTTGTCAATTTGCATTATATGCTTAATCTGCTGTCCACAAGCCCATCTCTAATAAATCACGTCCGAGATGAAGGTAGTAAACCAGTTCCGACTTCATCTGCATCACAACAGACCAAACAGAATCTCAAATGATTCGAAGAATGTCGTTATAAATCATATTTCAAGTTTTCCGGCTGATCGTAGCCATCATGGGTGGGAGAATCTCCCCCCCCCAATGTAAGCACCTTAGTCCATAACTGTGTATTGCGAAATTGTCACACGTTGTATTCCGAAAATCGGAGTAATCCTGTGGTATCGGAGTGCTTTTGGCGCGATGTTTTTAATACCAAATTTAACCTTAGGTTTGGAAATCCGAAAACGGTCACATGTTCGGTTTGTGACTTAAAACAAAACGGCTATCATGAGCACGTAATAGAAGCTAAAATGGCTTTCCAAACTACGAAGAGACAGGAATGACGCTGGTAATAGCGATAAGAAACAATACGTAGCTTTCGACCTCCAAAAGCCACACTTTTGCATAAATTGATCGTCAGTCCAAACTTTTATGCCCCGGAGATGCGGACGAATAATTTAGACAGCCATGCTGTCAAGAGTGATATCAAACATATCAAAGGATTTATATTTCCGAACCGAAAATTAGTTCGCTCGTGAATGCAGTGAGAAAGGGTCCTGCATCTTAGCCTTTTCTGAAATGGCCCAGTATCAAAATAAAAAACGGCCGGTTGCGTTTTATGATAGCTGCGCTGCACAAAACAAAATTTTTTATACAATTGCTTAATGGCAATACTTAATAAAAAGTGGGTAAATATTTCTCAGCAAAAACTTTTCTCGTCTGTGGATTACATAAGTTCATTATTTGTGCAGGAATTGGAGTTTCACAATAAGAAATGGCTATATTTAACAGAAAATCGCTGCAATTGTGCGAATTTAGTTACTGTGGATGTTGATCAAAATTACAACTTTTATGGTACTCACCAGATGTGAGAACTGTACTTGCGAGGATCGCATGTTCCAATTTCGTTCAAAATTTTCTAAGTTTTAGGCGTCTAATTTTAAAATTCGTTTAACACCGGATCGAAGTTTGTTCGAAACTTACTCGCAAATGGGTAAATTTTGCTCGATTTCTGTTCGATGTTCGTAACAGTGAATTCTGACGAGCACTGTAGACAATCGCAAAACGAAATATAACACATCATTAGCAATGTCCAAAACAAATAACATTCACGAGATAAAGTGTTTAACTCACCGACGTTAAGAAACTTGACCTCTGATCCAACGTATCCAGTTTCCTCTTTGAGCTCACGAAGTGCCGCTGTTCCCACCGACTCGTTCGGATCAAGCAAACCGGCCGGAAATTCGATGCAATAGTTCATTATGGGTACCCGAAATTGGCGTATCAAGATAATGCTTTTCGAACCTAATAATGCAAAAAATACAGATGCGTCGTAATTTTTGTAAACAAATCATATTGTAAAATGCACTATTTTGGTTATTTCAACAACAATAAAAGGGGGCGCAAGTATTTCGACCTTAATTTTCTGCGGGGCTGAAAATTAGCGAATTTGTCTTTTTTTGAGCAAAAACATGCGAATTTTTCCCTATTTTAGCTAAATTATCTTCAAATTTTGAGCGGCAACGCTAAAATTTTCCCTTACCAGACATCCATTGTTACAGGAGCCGTTAAACTGACGTTTCCTGAGAGTTACGCCACTTTATGGAAAGCTCTACTTGCCTACATTAATCGGGCGAAGCGACACCAGACCCTTTATTTCTCCCAGTTCCGAACCAGAGGGATTCAAGGTCATGAAAACAATTATAGTTTTGGTAGTATGGACAATTCGGCAATTCACAGGAAATACTTGGCTTAATTTGGATATTTTAGTGCAGATGTTGCCAATAAAATATATACATAGTTAAATGACTTGAATCGAATTCCCTTCTGAACACATATTACACGAAGCCGGAGAATTTCTGCTACAAAAACTTAAAGAAAATCCGTTTATTTAAAAATATGGCATACATAGTTTAGATGCATGGATCCAGTCCTTACTTCCAATAATATTAACTTATAAAGTTAACAGTCTATAATGCGTTGCTCATCAGTAAATTCATAATTTTTTTATTTTTTATAAATGTTTTTATTAGCTGTGCCCAAGGGCAGCGATATCAACAGAATTACTGATCCAGTGCCTTATTAGACTATTTAGGGACATAATATTAAATTATTTTGATCATGTTATCCCTAACTGAAGAATCTGGCTCGTAGCCAGGGTGGGGGGTGCGAGGGGGCGCAGTGTTGGGAAATACAATTTTATATTCATAAACTGCGTAATGATTTTTCATTTGTAACATTGTAACCAACCAACAACTATAACTGAGAAAATTAATTTGAATTTGTTCCGTGTTGTTACAAATTGTTTTAATGCAGATATTTCCCCAATTTTTACTTTCGCAAAGCCTTTGCAAATTTTACCAAATGGAACCTTTTATAAAGATTACAAGTTTTGCACTACCTGAAATCGATTTGCCACCTGAATTTGGCTTGCTTCACCGACATGGAATTTTAACTACGTGCCTGTGACGAACAAGTCCATTATCTACATGATAGCTGTTTCAACGGTTATGATGGACCGATGTAGTATAATATATAATATACATATGTATCTATAGTTCTCGGTGGACGCACAACAATACCATACGTTATCTGAGCTCTCCATTCGCTGAAAATTTTTGCAAGGGGGCATGAACCAGGCCCCCCTGGTTCCGAACCGGGGGCGCCCGATTTTTCCAGGGAGATTTTGCCAAGAGAAAAATGGTTAAAATCGTGTCAGAACCACTGTCAAAACGTTTTCGATGGAGAAAAAAGCTATTTTCAAACAAATTTCGATAAAATTTTCGAATTTTTTGGCTCCAGAACGAAATTTTAATAGAAATTTTTACCAAATTTTATGAACTTTGGACCTATTGGAAACAAAAAATTATCCAAGAGGCGTGAACCGGGGGGAGCCCAAAATTTTGCCACGGGGAATAAACCGAGGACACCTGTTCTGAACCAGGGGGAATCAAAAAACGCCAGGGGCCACCCACCCCCCCCACAATTTGGAGAGCCCAGGTTATAAAAATATAAAATTACTTTATATTCCCTAGTCATATATATTTTGTTGATTCATGTAGAGAATCAGCGAAAGCGTGGTTGCAGGCTTTAGGAGATAACACTATTTTTAGCATGCTCAGTTAAGCAAGTTAAGCACCTGAAACCTTCCCTAAAGCAATGTGTCATTTAAATGTTTATGGGCATTAACTTTTTTAATTTTGGGTTCCTGTTTGCCAATTAATTTGTTGTCTGCATTTTTGTCAATGTCGTGGCTTACAACACGATTATTTTAAATCTAGTTAAAAATCGACCGTAGTTGCTGAAGAAATTTGGAAACAGCCTAATCGTAGCTTTATCTTTCAAGGTTGTAAGTACTGCCAACCCACTGCAAGATTTTCGTTTTGATGGCCGAGTACGATTATTTGTGGACCCAAAAATATTATAAAATAAATTTTAATTAAATATATAATTGCGCAATGTTTCGCAGATTTCGTAGAAAGCCGGTCATACGACATCATTATGTAAGTTGGTGGGTCTAAATGCTACCCTCACGGACATAAATAAGTGCGCAAAATCGAACGTAATAATGTTCGTTTGCGTTCGTTTTAATGCATTTATTTTTGTTCGCGACTGCACATTATGTATGTCGGAAGCGATATACAATACGCACCAAAAATGACTGTCGCATTTCGAGCTAGTGTCGATCGAGCGGCGCCCTCGAAATTTATAAATTTTTAAATTAATGACAGATTTTATGTTTAGAATAAAGTCACAGTCATTTTTGGCGAGTACCGTACAAACAAAACAATTAGACTAGTGGACCTCGTTTAACTTTTTACATTGTATATTATTAAGACTATATTACCGTCTGGCTCGGTCAAAATCGGAATAACATTGACTCCGTCGGTTTCAGCTTCGACGGGTTTCGAAGTTCGATAAGCACATTCCCAAAGGCCGGTCGATGGGCAAAGCGATTCTGGCAAGATATTTGAGTCTGAGTTGCTGAAAAAAGTATAAAAATAGAAAATATACATATTTGCAGAATTTGTTTAATTAAATTACATTCACACAATAAAATTAAGCATTTTTATCAAATGAGAAAAAACTAAAAATAACATTTTGACAGTTCAATTAAGTTTTGGCAAAATTTGCCTTGTTTAGCTAATAGCTAATGTTTGATCCGCTTTATTATTATTATGTACAACCTATATTTCACAAAAGGGGCCTTTTGGTTAGTCCTCAGACATAATGTTGGTCAATTTTGCTGATTAAGCGATATGCAGTATTAGACCCACTCGACTCAGCTAGACAAACTGGTTCAGAAAATAGTCATTTCGGCAATTTTTATAACCTTTTTGGGTTCCCAATGGCAAAGGTTAATTCGAAAACCGTTCGCGAAAAATAAACAGCTGAAAATTGCTGTTCCCGAATTTTTCGCGAAAATTTTAGCTTTTATTTCTGAACATGACTGTACGTTTTAGGCCCTTAGCCTTATTTGATGCATACCATCACCCACAATCAGCAATCCCGAAAACCTATAGACACATTCGATTCACCTAAATACATCTACATAATATCTATGTTAGAAAAGGGTAAAATGTGACTACTTTTGGTGTAAAAATTTGGCATGTTTAGCTAAGGTACCGCCCTGCAGTGTTAATAACACGCTCAAAACAAGGCTACAACATAGAAACCAATGTGTTTAGCAATGTTAATAACCCTACAAATCCCACCGTTCATCCACAAAAAGCAAGAAACTTACTTTTTCAAATTTTTGAGAACTTCACTTTTTTGAAAGGTATTTTTTAACTTTAGCTCAAAAACTATGACAAAATCTATAACAGCAGACGTAGCTCCCGATCAGAAAATACGATGCCTCTGGCTAGAGATATAATCTACAATGTTGGGTAACCAAAAATGACCAAAATCAAAAATTGTCAAATTCGTGTCGATTTTATGAGTATTTTTGTAGGAAATAAATCACTGGAACAGCGCAAACACAAAATTAGCTGCACAACTATATATTATATATTACGCGTCGAATAAAAAACTTGCCAAAATGAATCTGGTGAAGTGTTATGCGACGAATGGATACGCAAGTATTTTTTGTCTCAACTTATTATTTGAGGAAGCTACACTCGCTCCACTTCAATAATCGAGGAAATAGCCCTCGTGTTCGTTTCTTTGTGCTCGACCATTTCATGCTAGATCTATCCACGTCTTTCAAGAAAAAATCATGGGGTAAAACAAATTTTAATGTGAAACTCACTCAATAATTTAATCGTTTTAAAAACAGGTTGATGTTTTCGATAGACGCATCAATCGTTTCCGAGTAAACAAAATATATTCTTAGGCTGTAAAGGTGCAATGTTTTACAGCTGAAATAGTATATTATGAAAGTACAGTATTCTTATACCAATGCAGTAAGCGGAACGCTTAGTTTTATATGTTATTGTCAAATATTCACGGTACAATATTTGATGTCTATACTCGAGTCGCTTCGTGCAACCTTAAATAAGGCATTATGGCCAGCTAGAAAAAAAGTATTAGTAAAGGCAAAACTGTGCAGTCAAGTGTGTAAACCACTATTTTCACGGCAAACAAAGTAAGGCTAGGACTGAGATTCTAGGGGTTCTCATATTTTAATTTTCTACATCGAAGGTGACTATAACTTTTAGTGGCATACATTTCACGTTAAATAACATAGTTGTCCCCTGGTGCCCCCGTAATTATGGTATATCATCTAAACAAACCAACTGACTCAGAAAGCGGATCAATTGAAAACCAGGATTTCAGGTGTTCGAAAAACGTGTGCAAGACGACAAGTGTTTAAATATGTCAAATTTTTATTAACGATTCTGTGTCGACTGCAGTTAGTAAAGTAATGTTATGCAAAAGTAATGCTTTCAAATAACCTTCTCGTGCACAAAGCGACACACTTGTCACAGTGTGCACTGCATAACCAGTTGCTTACCAAGTTTGCCCTGTGACGTGGCTTTGAACGTACGTTGCTTTTCGCTTGCTTTACAATATTCCTTGAGCAGACGAGGAACCGATCTCAAATAGCGTAGTACACTGCGTGCGAGGTTCAGTGCCAAGCGATGTACGTTCCATCCACCGACAAAGCAAAATTGCACACAATACACTTTAAAAGAGACATATATTTAACCGAAATCGTAGACATAATTCAACAACATAATACCTTGTCAACTCTTCATCTTGCCGTCCGCATTTTTTGAATTGATATATTACTCTATCGACACCCATCCATTTGCCACGAAACACGGTTTCACGCTTGTCGACACAAATTGGAAGCCGGGTGAAGTTGGCGTCAGTATTTGTGTTAATCGATGTCGCAGGTGTCCATGAAGTAGGCTGAGAGTTTTTGCTCATCTTTTAATTTAAATCTGTTGAACCAAAAAGCAATAATAAAATTTTTCATATTCTAAGTCTTGCTCTTATACTCGACCATATTGATAGGGTAGTCGTTCTTTCTGGCTTTCAATGTTTTCTGAGTTAATTTCGACTAGCACACAGTGTAATTTTTGGTAACAGAACATAATTATGCGGTCCGTTTCACAACAAAAGCCACATTGGGATAAGGTATGACTCAGCAGCTTTTGTGGGTGTAATACATTATGGATGAGGCGGAGGTAAGTATTGTTTAACACCACAAAGTTATCGGCGGCGGTTTCATTTCACTACATACAAAGTAGGACAAGTAATTTCAGTACGAATTTTTCATCTTAACCCAGAAGGAATTTGTTAACAAAACAAAGCCACCTCGATGCCTGTAGCACCTATTTTACGCATTCAGAAGCCTGCGGGGTATATTAGAATTAAACTGGTTCAACTCGGCAACAGAGTATGAATTATTTAGAGGTATTTAGCTGTAAGCTTGGCTAATATAAATTCCGTCAAGCACAAGGTAATGCGCTTGTAAACTTTGTAACGCACTCTACATTGAAGTAAAGTAACATGTCTTGCAACGCAGCCAGAAACTGCGTTCTTGGCAATGAACTGTATTTATTGAAACTGTGCGAGCAGTATAACAATTTTCCTTCTATATATCATTCTGCTTAGAAAGTTATCATAATCATCTGGCTGACGGACACTGGTTGTCCAACGGTAGTCTAAATAATGTCTCTGTAAACTGATCAGAAAATTATAGTTTACCTTCCTTTATTTTCCTTTAGAACCAAGTATATCAACAATTTCAAGTTGCCTACGGAATAACATGTAATAAACTTATGTGTAGTAAATGGAGGCGGTTGCAGACAGAGCGAAAGTGTTTAGTCTACGCTCCATGCAAGCACATTCAGTTTCACGGAACTTACGCAAGGCTGTAAAGTGGAAGGCATTTTTTCGTTGGGGTCCAAAAACCAACAATTGAGCGTTAAATAAACTTTATTCGCTTCCTCAGTCTCTTCAAAATTCCAAGAGGCAATAATTCCATTGCAATACATAAGTTTAATGTAAAAGTTATTTTTAATACATTTTAAATCTTACCTTCCCAAATTTGTACCTTCATTTCTTCCTCCATCTGTTTTACTATATATAAGTTTCGAAGAGCAGGTTCCGGGTACGGATCGGGTTTAAATGGACGGTTCCAGGTGCTGGTTCCGGTTCCGGTTATTCCCTGATATACAGAGATATTCTTATATTTGTATCTCATAATGTGTATACACTTTATAATATAGACCTTTGTATGTATCCTTCCATACAGAAACGTAGCAATAGAAGGTGAAGTGGACGCCCCCACTTTTTCACCAAACGATAGCGCAGAACGTTGGTCTCTCCGATGAGGTCTATATAGGCTTGTACGATGGGGCGAAGCATGCAATATACTACCACCAAGCTACAATGTTGCACTGCACCAACTACATTACATCAAACTTCCCATAAATAATGTAACCGAGCTTCACGAGTTAAGTGCAGAATAGTTGCACAGTACTTTAGTATCATTTGATCAATAATGTGTCCAAAAAACTTCCAGTTTTAATCAAGCCTCAGTAGGTATGACAATTAATTACGTTATGTCAAATCTTCTGCTGCAGGAGGCCATGCTTAAATCGTAAAGACAATAAGAATCGTCTCGAAATTATCTTCAAAAATAGATAAATCGTCATGTACACTATCTGGTTTTGACCAAAACCAACACTGCATTCGCACTTGTGGGAAGATTATGAAAATAGTGAAACATAGTATCAAGGTAACTTGAAGTGTCGTGCGCAAAAAGGCGTGTTGGATGAGTATGATAATAATGGCCCAAGTAACCCTGAGAAGAGAAAATAAAATGCAGACCATGCCGTTCTCGATATGCTAAGCCTAAGCCTTAGTATCAGCCTAACCTAAGGTCTTTATATGAGACATACACTTAGCCTAACTCGGTGGGCTGCCGCCTCCCGCACCTCCCGCTATAAGCTGTTCTTTTTCTAACGTATTGACGCACCGTTTCTCAGGGTTAATAGAACATTATAGTATCGATGGACCTTGAGCAACCAGTTACCGATGAACTGCTTGATGACAGGTTTAACCGTAAAACAATTTTATTGCGAACGTAATTCAAACAAAACGCTGTATTTGTTACGGCTACAGAAACCCCAATAGCTAAGACAGCTGAGATGATGTTAGGGAAAACAGAAACGGCATAGACGTATTCAACGTACCAAAAACCTATATATCATTCTTGATGCCCTGCACGCAATGCTCACATAACCAAAAAAAATGAAAACACGCTACATTTTGGAAATCAGCATCGTTGGCCGTAAAACCTAGAAAGCCAATGACAAGGTATAATATAGTCAAATTCGGCTATAGATAGTAAAACCATCGTATTAAGCTTGCTTGATAACGTAATAGACACTTGTTGTAAGGTGAAAACACGCAATCACATCCCGAAATTTGAGAAATAAATATTTCTGGCACAGGGGCGATGAATCATATTCGGGCCCACAGCGGCACAGGGAGTGTTCATGCAAAAAAGTGTTGGTCAGCAAAGTTGTAGACCTTGACGAGCTGATTTTGATGATGAAAAGTGGCGGTCTTGCTTTTTCGATACGATGCATCTGTAGCGAGATATGGGCCGTTAAAGGCATGTAACTGTATGACCAGCTTTGGTAAAGTACACTTAAAAACCTTTTTTTGCCATTTTGACCCCGAAAGCAGAGTTGGAACTGCCCGTTCAACTAAATGGCACACTACCATCACTTTTGGTTTAGAGTAAAAAATTATCGTAATCCATCCAGCCAAAGATGAGTTATGCGTGATAGAAACATACAAAAAAACAAATTTTCACAATGTTTCCCCATAATGCCCTCAGTGGAAACTCCGCTCTCTTCGATCTGTCAGTTTAAATTATGGTTAAGGTATTAGCTGTACCAGTAGACAGCAATTAAATATTTTCGTAAACTCAGAAAGATATATATGGTCATCTGTTTTTGGCAAATATAGAATATTGCGTATCAAAACAAGCGAAATTTATTGAATTAAATAGCTGGTTGAATAGACAAAATGGAGATGCCTCGCTAGGTTATTGTGCGAACACGCGTATTAAATAAAAGTTATGCAATAAGGAACATTATTCGACCAAAACAGTGACCTTATTATAACGAAAATAAGTATGATAGCTCTGTATGGACTGTAGTGGACTTCACGGAGGTGATTTCCCGGATATAATTCATTACTACGTTTGTGAGGATATCAAATATAAGTTGGTCGATATTGGATTACAGGATCGAAACGGAACGAATGGAAGAGAGCGGAGTTTCCACTAAGAGCGCTTGGGGGAGAGATCGTAATAATTTTTTGCCGGTGTTATTCATAACTCATCATCCGATGGATTTTGTGATTTTTGTTCGATAGAAAAAGGATTGCCTTTAGTTGAACACTACGAGTTTCGACTCCATCTTCCGGATCAAAATGACATTCACAGGTTTTAATTCTTTATCAAATCAGACCATACGGGTACCAGTGTTTCGCAGCTCATATGTGGCGATACAGGCTGCTTGTGGAAAAACCTCATTCAGCTCACAGAGATCTACAAATTTGCTAAACACTTTTTGTGATACCACTATTTGATCGCTGTGGGCCCGAATATGGTTGGTCGTCCCCTTGCATGAAATATAGATTTTCAAATTTCGACATATTATTGTGTTTTCTACTGTACCAGTGTCTGTTATACTATGAAGCGCGCTGTTTTATTTTATCATTATTGTCTAGAATCCATATTGAGTATATTCTAACTTTTCGGGTGTGTCAAAAAACTAACGGTTGACGAACTCGATTTCCAAACTGTAGTCAGGTCTGATTTGTTTGGTTCGGTATCGAATGCAGGCATTAGGAAATAGGTCAATATATAGATTTTTCGATACCTTGATATTTGATGCCTTTTGAGAAGTTTTCAATGTGTTTAGGGTCCATGAACTTGATTTCCAAAACATAATCTGTCCTCAGTAGTTTGGTTATGTACTGCGTACACGGCATAAGAATAGTAGATGAAAAACGCTGGTTCTGAACCTCCGCTCAGCAGGGTTGCGGGGGTACAAGAGTGGGTATTATTCGGGCAGTAGGGGTATTATTTTGGTAAATGCGGAGTTGGTTATAGTTTGATATCAGTACGGCTTTGTTTATAGTTGGATAATTAATTTATAACTATGTTAATGTTGCAACATTATCAAGAAGTTTCGTTACATGTTTATATCGCTACTGCTAGATTGTTTATTAGCGGTGTTTCGTTTGATAACAACTAATTGTTTGGATTTTCAAGTTATGAGACACATTTTTCTGCAAAACTATCATCGTTAATGAACTTTGTTGTAACAATTTCACAGCTTGATGTTTCAATATCTAGACCTCCCGCTTCATCATTTGCTTTTAGACTGTTTATGCAGAACTTTTAGTGGTAAGTACAGGATGGTTGGGCAATATTTTGGTAGCGTCGCGTGACAACTATGTAATACATGCAATAATATTGTGTATTTCATCTTAGTCCTGCTTTTGTTAAAATTATATCTGGAGAAAAATCCGACATCATTCTAGTAAGGATTGTCTCAGCTGGAAATGCGTAAAATTGTGTCATGTCTACATGCAGACAAAAAGCAAAAGAAATTTGAAAAAAATTCGATTTCAGCCGCGCAATATATTTCAAACCACTTCGCGCTTAACATATTGACGAAATCTGCTTTTCGATCACCACAGTTTTCAAACTTAAATAGGAGACAGACAAGTTTTGTACAAAAACGCGTTGGTGACGCCGAAGACAATGTTCAAAATTGACTGTATACCATAGTGTTTAATACGTAATTGCGCAAGTCTAGTTTCAAAGTATTTTTGATGTTAAATTTGTAATGTCACCCATAAAGACTTTAAACAATCCTTGATTTATCGTTTACAAACTACCTGTTGTGTACAAGCTTACGATATTTGATGTTTTAAACTTCATATTGAAAATAATCAAGTTTTGTTCTTGTGGAAATACTTATTATTTATCGTAAGTTAGCGATTACCAGAATTAGATAAAAATTTAACATGTGGACATTAATCTTTGTACAAACTTGTTAATATTGTTATAAAGGTTAAGTTTTTAAAAAGTTGAGCAGCGATCTAAACTCGGCGTTGTTAAAATTCTCTTAGTGAAATATAAATTTATTTTAGCTGCTAACAATCATGAATTTGGTCAGTCTTATCAAATGAACTTATCAATTATGTATCAACATGTAGAGTCTCAAGGCTGGTGTGCGTACTAATTTTCTGAGTTGTAAGTGTTGATTTTTCGGTACACTAGATACGACTGTTTGGCTATCTGGCAACCAGCACGAATACTTCATGCATTTTCAGTTGTTTTCGATGGGTTTACGGTCGTCGAGGTTTAAGGGTTTTCAGTAGGTTCAGGGTTCCGAAGATTTAAAGGCGGTATATACATCAAACACAAAGCCTGTTTTACAGGTGATTACACAAAATGACATCTTTTAGATGAAACCGCGCTCGGTCCGTTCCACCCTCGCTTGAGAAATACTAGTTGAAAATAGAGTACGTATTTTGTGTTATGCAGTGGTGGTGTAGGTCACTTCAACTGTGTTGATGAGTTTTGGGGATACTTTATCAATTTTGACAAATCTTGGTTTGGCCTCAGTGTTTTTATGCGCGACTTAGCTTACCATCCTATTTTTAAATTGCCATATTTTTTGTAAAAGAACGGTTCTTTGTGATTGCATAATGTAGTAAAAGCCATTTAAGAACAAGACTAAGGTGGTATGAAATGGGTAATTATTGGTTTGCAAATTAGTTACTGAAATCCACAAATTTTTGAAAACATAATTTTGTGAGTTTTAAATTCGTGCGATTTGTTCGTGAACAGTGTTACAGGGAGGCATCGCTCGAGACATGGGGTGTTATAACTCAGCAATGGAAACTATTTTAAACATGTTGTTCAACATTTGAAATCAAGAATTTTTAAAGTTGTTCATGAATGCAAACGTATAAATAATAAAATTTGTAAGCGAACACAAACATATACATATATTCTTAAGCAAATGTTGTTCGCGAACACAAACATAGTTCTTAAATAAATTATTTTTGTATAGATTATTTTGTCATAGAGAAATACGCAAGCGACATCACTATGAGCATGTATGATTAAAATCACCAAGCATCAAAAATTTTTGCCAACATTTGCTTTTTAAAATTAAAGTTGCGTTGGATATAATGACTTTTTAAACGTGCTCGCACTCTGTTTGAATTTACAATTTATTAGTGAACTTTTATGGGTGAAATTGTTCGTGAACCAGTTCGTTTCTACAAATTATTCGACTATGATTCCAGGTTAATAATGTAATGATTATACAAATTTGTTGAAAATTTAAAATATGAAAATTGTTTGTTCGCGAATTCTTGAACATTTACAGAAAATTTAACTCGTTTTGTGAACAAGAAATTGTTCAATTTCATTTGAGACGACAGTGTTCGCGAATGGTGAAAACTAAAAATTTTAACCACGTTCGTGTTGGCGAACAAAAGTGAATCCTGAATAAGTCAATGTTCTAATTATCAGTGAACCGCTTTCTACTCATAAGAAGTCGCCAAAATTCTGCCCGAGACAGTAACTAACATCTGGCTGTTGGATTCCACTTTGTCCAATTTTGGTTAACAAAAAACCGTGCTAAATTCCCTGTTTGTTCCGTACCAATAGTTTTCGATTCCCCATCGGCTTTGACAAAATAGGATGGCCAACGGGGTCATTTTGAGTTTATTCGGGCATTAAAGGCAATAAAACTAGAACGTTTGCCACTGATTTGTGACATCTTAATAATCCTGAGTTTACAGTGCTGGACTTACCCAACCTATCGGAGAATTCATTACCTCGGATTTATAAAAAAATTACGTTTATATTTATTATTATGTCTTACAAACCATGCACCTAAATATGTATCAATATATAGTGTGCAAACATATAAGGCACAGATCATGCAGTATGTCGTCGGCTGTGGGAAATAGGTACGTAAGTGCAGATTTTGAGAAATTCAGGTATCATCATGTTGTGACTGCTGGCTATATCAATTACTATATACACTTGATTAGATAGACATAAGCGCAATAGTTAAATATATAGCACTAAACACATTACGACCTTTTGTACGCACGAAGTAAAGTTTCGGCAAAAATACCTTAAGTCCAAAATGGCGTCAAACAATTGTAGATACGCTAGGGTCTTTCAAGGGAATGTTTTGCCGTTCCATAACTCAAGGCTTCGCCAAATCTTACAGGCACAAAAAGTATAAAATCAAGTTTGCAGGAGCTATCAACTTTTTACAAGAATGGACTGTCTATCACCAACATTTTCAAATGAATCAATGAATTGCAAGCAAGTGTTACTCCAGATTCGAACGTACAATCAACAATGTATGAAATCATTGATTCCATCACATATGCTTTCGAATCAAGTCCGGATGAGTTAGCTTTGCTTAACTGAATTAATTTTGTGTGATTGCTTGTATATCGTGCCATATAACTTCATTATTTCCAGAGCCCAATGATTGCTACTGTAATGCTGAATATTTTATATCACATTACTTTGCCACGTCACGGTGGAACGATCGGTCGCGACGCGGCTGGTTTTTCAATTTAACGAGCAACAGCTCTAACATCCGGCTGCAGTGATCTTGAATATTCAGATATCGACTTACATGAACCTTCCAAGTCTACTGCGGTAACTGTTGCCGAAACAATTCCGCCTAATGATAACGGGAGGCATACACTCCTAGCAGCGCAATGACGTTGATCCTGATTGCGCTAGTAGCGGGAGCGTAGGCAATAAGGGTAGATCATTAGTCAAACGGGCGAAATAGGCAAACGGTGATAACACAGGCTCAAAAAGTTGACGCGGAATGATTTGATTTGCGATACATGTTTTCTGTTGTATGAATTCGCCGTCGGTAATGTACTGCCAGATCGTCGTGGTAACGGCACAAATCCGCGCAGCTACGGAAATCGTCTCAGGTTCTGTTTTTGCCAGCCGTCCAGAATTGGTATCGCACTACATATGACAGGTGAAGAAGTAACGTCACTTCACAAGGCCGAGTACAAATACTATTTTACCGTGAATGACACTCTCCTGTGAATATGCCAAAATGTGTTTCATAAAATGCTCGATATCACACATAAAACTCAGTTGCCTTATGGGTTCACATGAAGTCGCTGTTAGTAATGTACAGCTAGATCGTCGCGAAAGGCACCAAGCCTACCGCGCTATGTAAACGAAGTTTTGGAAACCTGAGGCGATTTTTAATAGCCTTCCAGGATCAGAGTAGCACTACCGTCGTAGTGCCAATATCCTAATGTTCCTGTAACCTGGACTGAGTACAAGGGTTCTTTATAAGGTGTACTATCGATTACAATCATCTGTCGTTAAATACGGAACTCGTCACGAAATAAAAAAAGTCACGAAGTAAATACGAACTGTGGTGCAACAAATATAACTATTCTTTCAGTCCACGGCGTAAATGATTTGTGTGATGTTAATCATGAATTCCAAGCTGCTGATCCGACACTATTCGGTGGCGTTACGATTCGTTTACGAGACCTACCTGAAACAGATGGAGAAAGCGAATCACAATAAATGAGAAGATTCGGTGGTGGCTAAGGTACTTGGCGCGACATTACTGGTAGCTATCTTTGATGACGAGAGGATTTGATTTTAATCGTGCCGTGTACTCCAGTTTTGAATGTGCGCTATAAGAATTTAACAGTTTAGAATAAAGGCACAAAAGAATCATATATCAGCATATGTAAATCTACCATCTTCTACAGTGACACTGCAGGAGGTCAAAGGTGCAACAAAGTGGTAGCGCCGATGTTCATGTACATACATGCTTAGAGGGGTTAGATGGGGAGCATTCCCTTGGCTTGGATCTCCTGCGTCTCATAGCCTCGGCGACCGTTCTGGGAGCTAGTCTGATTCCCCATTTGCTGCGCAGGCGAGCGAAAAATTTATGACATAGATATAAATTGAGGGAAAATTGCCAAAAATTTAAGAAAAATTTTGAGTTCAAAAAATTTTCAAAATTTATCACCTGGTAACCTTTCCGCTGACGTCAGATCTTGAGCATATATGGCTCTTGTACTACACGGCAAGAACGTGCTCCAATCTGAAAACCACAGAACTTACGGTAATTGCTTCTTATTGTGCACTTTCTTCGTGAGTCCACTTTAACTAAGTACACCTCGGTTGTTTTTGTCAATCTAGTTCGTGATCTCAAACCAATGTGCGCTCAAACTGATGCCACGCCATATAAAGTTTAAATTCCGATTTGTAACAAAAGAACAACCATGGTATACGCTCCTATAGGAGATTCGCGCAGCGTGTTGTATCCGAGGGTCGGAGCGTAGGCACCCACAAGGACTCGAGAGTAAATAGCTTTATTTTGAAAACAAGTAAGTAGACGAAAATGCACAATCAGTACACTGATTAGCGCTGCTGGGCAACACTATATATACACGAACACACCCATAAATACATAAACAAATAGAAATTTCTAGAATGTTCTTCAGTCATAGTTGTCAACAACGTCAGACTAGAAGCTTCGAGAACAAATTAATTCTATATTAGCGCAGTGACAATGTTTTCGTAGAATAATCTTGAAACGTCGTCGCCATGACACCTCCCCGCCCAGCCTAAGGCTCACCGTGAAGGCGAAAAGTCCCTCACTGGCTTGCGGGCCCGCTTGGATCTTCTTGGATTTGTTGGACAGTACGCGGGTGTCGCACGTGCTGCTGGTGGTTCCAACGAAGAGGCTACGGAATTCAGAGCGACCACCGGTTCGATTCCAACGTTGTTCTGTGCTGATGGTGTTCTGGCTCCAGATCGGTATTCGAGAGTTCTCCAGGTTCGTTATCTTCGATCGTGGGGTAGCGTGGTTCGAGTTGTTCCAGATGTCGTCGGCAAGTTGGGAAGCGGAGATTAACTTTTACGTTGACAGAGCGGGATCCTTTTCGCAGGTTTTGAGGGTTTGTTCTGGTGTTCTCCACAAGGCACACAGTGGTGACACGTGGCTTCGATATCAACGTCGATATTTGGCGAGTAGACAGCAGTTCGAGCAAGATTCTTCATACGCTAAATGCCAAAGTGTCCTGGGTGTAGGAGATCCAACACGTGTTTTCGGAAGGTTGCTCGTATCACAACGCGGTTCCCAAGGATGAGGCATCCATTGCATAGGCCAAGCTGGACTGTGATCTGTCGCAAGCGTTGTATCTCTGTACCGTCATCACTCCTGTGGTGGCCATCATTCGCGAGTAAATCGCATGACGGTACTGATGATTGGATCCTTGAAGAATTCACAGGCAACCGATTGTTGATCAGCCGGAGTCACCTTGTTGCTGACGTTTTTTATCGCGCAGACCATCTCAGAATCTTCGCCACTTTCTTGCACATCGGATTCAGCGTCAGGGTAAGACAGTAGTCGACTCAGGGCGTCTGCGTTTCCATGGTCTGAGATCTTCCAGTATTCGATAAAGTAGTTGAATTGACTGAGAAGCAAGGCCCATCTTGCTAATCTGTTTGCTGCCAATACCATATGGCCAGTGGTCAATGACCAGTGGCCTGTGGTCCGTAACCAGTGTGAACGGTCGTCCATAGATGAACTAGTAGAACTTTTTCAGACCGAAAACGATAGCCAGGGCTTTCTTCTGGATTAGGCTACAGTTTTGCTAGCATTCTGATAGGATCTTGGATGCGTTGGCCGTTGGGCATCCGCTTCCGTCAGGGAAGCGGTGAAACACTACTACAGCTCCCACTCCAATATTTGATGCATCTCAGGATATTTCCACTAGCAGCGTTTCATCGACGTAAACCTGGATGTCGTCGTTCGTCAGCCCTTCCTTTATTTTTTGGAATGAGTACTTTTCCGGTTCCTGTCAGACCCATTTAGCATTCTTCCTGATCAGCCGATAGAGCGGTTCCGCAATCGTTGCGAAGTCAGGCAGCAGGAACTTCGCATAGAACTGGACAGATCCAAGGAACGACCGCAGGGTTGAGGCATGTTTCGGTTCCGGTATTTTCAAGACGTCGTTAACGCTTGGTACTTTGGCAATTCTTCGTTTGAAAGAATGTATCCCAGATATTCGATCCAGGGTTGAGCAAAACGACACTTCCTGTCAGCATCGTAGGTCTTGTTCGTCGATACGTTGCAGAAGGGCGGAGGTGTTGTTTGTGCTCTTGGGCAGTCTTTCCTCCAACCAGAATGTCGTCCAGATAGATGACCACACCAGGGAGATCTTGAGCAAATTGATCCATTACTTGCAAGAAGTAGCCAGGTGCAGAATTGATACCAAATGGCAGGCGATTCTGAAGCAATACTCCGACTTGAGTGTTCAGAGCGGCCGACAAGTTTTGAGGCCCAGCTTGATCTGATTGTAGGCGTCAGCAAAATGATCTTTGTGAAGCAATATCCACCTCCGAGCTTTCGCATGAGCTCTTTCGGAATGGGTAACGGGTGACGGTGCGGTTGAAGTTACGGGTTAACCGTACATGAATATGCACTACAAACACGTATTTAGCCTTGTCTTGGCCAGGCAATACGATTTTCTTGACAGATACTACAAAAATGCCATAATCGTTGAATTGAGTTGGTTCCCATAATACTTTGACGATATAATCCTTTATTACTTCGGCTAGGTCCTTCTGCAGCGCTATGGGCACTGGTCGAGCTTTGTGGAATATCGGATCGGTGTTTGCTTTGAATTGCACCTCCAGTTCCTCGTCTTTCAGACGCCCAAGTTCATGTTTCCTGAGATAATGGTAATGATCGCAATGTTTCCGGCGTTCCTGACGAAGTACAGGATCTTCCTTGTGGTGTGTGAAAACAGCGTGGCAGGATTCGGTAAGGTACCGGTCGAAGAAATTCCCGGCTGCTGAATAGCGTATCGGCCCAGGAGTCTGAGGTCAGGTACGTCGGCCTCGATGAATTCGTCCTGTTGGAATTCAGGAGAACCAGGAGTCGAAACTGCTCCTATGAACGTACCAAGTAAGGGTAGGTCACGCTTGCTTGCTGAACCGAAACGCGTAGACATCTTGTTCAGAGTTGGAGATCCGACGTATTCCCATTGTTGCTTGGTCAGGAAGTTACCCAAGGATCCGGTATCCTATTCCATGATGCAGGTTATTCCACGGATTTCGAGAGGTACTTTTATCTACGACACCAAGTCTTGAAATGATCCAACCGTGCGAACAGTTAAAATGTTGTTCACCGATTTCTTCTTCGTTTAGGTTTGATCCCGAAGTTTCATACGGAAGATGGCTTCCATGTGTCCCTTGATGTTGCGGCAGTTGCAGGAAGTGTTAATGCACCGGCATTCGTTAGCAATGTGGTCCTTCTTTTCACAACGATAGTAGTTCTGCTTGGGAGCTAGCACGTCGTCGTTTGTCTTCTTCTTGGTCGCCTTGGGCGAAGAGACCTGCTTTTTCCCCTTGTTAACCAGTTTGGGAGGTACCGCGGTTTCCTTGGCTACTCTGGCAGCGTCTTCCGCCTCAACGGTGATCAAAATACAGTCCGTTGCCCGTGATCATGAAGATATCTTTCAGCACTGCTTCATTGTTGACGGAGCATATGAATCTGGTCCGAAGAGCTTCGTCTTGTGGATATTTGATGGACGGGAAGTCGCACGTCGCAGCGTTTTGGCAAATACGGGCGGAGAGTTCTTGGATGGTTTCACCAGGTTTGCGTTTCCTGTCGCTCCAGAATTTGAACCGTTCCTGGACCGTGAAGCGCTTGGGATCAAATTGGTCCGTCATGAAGTTGACGGTTTCGTCCACGGTGAGATCGTTAATGTATTTCGGCTGTGACTGTTGACTAGTCAGATTAGCCAACAGTTTGTGTGGTGGCGGACTGATTGACCAGGAAAACTTGAGGCTTCTTCACGCCTGGAATAGAGTTGGCTCCAACAAAGTTGTAGAACCGGACCTAGTAGTGGGTCCACAGCTCAGGAGTAAACTCGAATGGAGCGAACGTTGGAATTGCAGCAGCCGGGGGTGACATTGGCATTCAGGCTTGCCCCGGCGGTAGTAGCCTGGAGTATCTGCAGAAACCGGTTTTCGATCGCCGTTGTTCGATCCGTTGTTGATCTTCCTTTAGCTGACGATCCATTGCTGCGATCTGCCAGTATTGCACCTGGAGTGTTGACTCATCAGCTTGACCAATTCGCCGAATTTCGTCATGGTTGACGATGATCCGTTTCAACCTAGACACGTTCGGAGTCTTGTCGGGTGTTGACCAATATCCTACTCAGTGCGCCACTTGACCATTGTTGTATCAAAGGGTCGGATCATAATTGAGCACAAGGTGACGAGAGTCAAATAAAAAGCTTCATTTAAAAACAAGTAGAAAGCAAAACAAGTAGACCGAAATGCAAAATATGCACACTCGGTACTCTTGGTACACTGAATAACCGCTGCCCGGCAGCAGTATATATATACCCGAACACACACAGCTATAACATTTGAGAAACATACAAACAAATTGAGATTTCTCGAATGTTGTTAAGCATGGAAGTTTCAACAACAAATTCTCTACTAGCACAGTAACAATGTTGTCGTAGAATAATCTGGAAACGTGACACTGTGAATATGTTACTTTTATTAGGTTAAAAGCCAATTTTTGAATCTGACACTCAATCCTTTCTTTATAAGCATATTTGTTTTTTTTTGTATTCAGGGCACAAATTCGCTGCATCAATGCTAACTCTGTAGTTTTGTTTCTGATTTATTTTTACTAATTTTAATTTAGTGTTTAACTGGGCAATTTTATGTATCCATTTGTAATCTTCCGCATTTTCACGTTCATGTAGTTTGTGTATACTCTTATGGGAGGCGGTTCCACCCCCTCCCTCCCTCCGCACTAATCCTGGATCTGCCAGTGTGCAAAACATCTTGCAAATGTTCATTAAAGAGAGGTATGAAGTCTTGTTGTATTGACTGTCACAGAAGTGTAAGTTAAGAACGTGTAATACCCACTGGTATATATTAAACATTATTTTAGAAACTATAAGCAATACTGGTGTGTTAAATAACCAAAACGAACTGTAGATAAAATGACGTTATTCAAATGATTTAAGATTTTAAATTTTTACAATGGTTCAGCAACCATGAATTCTAAGTATTAATGGCACTAAAAGTGCAGAATGTTGTAAAATTAACTCTAACTTCATACAATGCAATAAATTGACCGACATCTGTGACAGTCTCAATTTCCAGTCCGCATATTTCAGTTTCTTCAAGCTTTTTGCTGTGATCCAGCCGACAAATTTTTGGGCAGCGTTTGACGAAGTGGTCCGATCTACCGCAGAGGAACCAACAGTTTCTGACAGTCGACAGACGTTTCGAAACGAGATTCCTAAGTCGTCCAGAACTACCAAATACAGGCCATGACCTTCACAAAGGGCTGCTAAACGTCACCGTCGCCACTAAGAAAAGCAGTGGTGCTCGAAGTACAAAGATGGCATGCCAATACACCAGCTTTTTATTTGAAAAAATCAGAAGCTTTTTTATACCCCAAGGAATCGGACAATAAAATTTCAATGCTAATTAAGTAACTGACCTGTCGAAGCTCGTTGGCCGGGGCCGGAATGTTAGGAATTTGGCTACCGCGTGATTGTATATTTTAGTGTATTTGGAAATATTTCTACGTAAATGGAAAAACTTATGTGATCATCGTTAGACAGAAATGTCAGAGCAAAATCTGCAACGTTCATAGTTTCCGAATCCCACCCAGACTATCAACATTAACCTTTCACAATACGTCCATTTAACTTATATCAAACTATTACAAACAATACTAAATTGGCAAAGAATGCGACAAAACAAACGCCTGTCTGTAGCCCACTACACACATGCTCATAGAGGGAGAAAGGACTATCCCCTGAGTCTCGAAGCCCCCCTCGGTCGAGAGTTCCCCTTGTAGGTACCCTGATATGCCGGAGCCACGGCGCCGAAAAAGTGCGGAAAATTTTTTGCAAAAATCTGAGAATATAGGTAACAATTAGGGAAGTGGACAAAAATCGGGGGAAAATTGGCAAAAGTTACAAAAAGTTTGAGCCCCGAAAAATTTCGATAATTTAACACCTCCTAACGACCTCCCTCCCGCCCGCCACCGGCCGGCTGCAATCCCCCCCCCCCCGGAACTTTGGGATCTCGAGCATCCGTGCCTAACTAAATCTATAAGTGATACAAGCTCATTGGTTTTCCAAAATACGGTACACATTAATTAGAATACCGATCTAGCAATTCAACATTGGTTTCTGCTTTCCAAGTATGACTTATCGATCACAAGCTATTAACACCATCGAATATTGTTCTTGCGTTGAATGATTTCGGTATTAACAACTAGCCAAGCCGTCCAAATTTCTTCACCTTCACATAGGCAAAGAATCTATTTCTTGCAAAAAAATTTACCACAGCTCAAATAACTTAGTACATACCATTGAATAAACAGGAACCGAAATTATTCGGAAGCGGAACTTCAAATTTTTGCTGGAATCCAAATTGAAACCTGAACGTATGAATATGGTAAAATAAAAGCAATATTAATTAGGCTCCCGACTGTAGGGTAGAATAAGGGCGTATTATTGGTTAAACACGTGGGTTTCATTGTTCAAGAGTACTTGGGCATGTCATTACCCTTATGAGATGCGACATGGGGCTTATAAATGCTAAATTTTGGCTATAAAATTATGAAATCTTGGAGTATGATCTATTAGTTGTGCATTTTAAGGTTACATAGGTGTTATATACAGATTTTTCTGGTAGCTGTAACTGTGCTAGGTCCAAATCAGCAATTTTTAAATGCTCATCCCCAAAATTTTGTAAGTGGGTATAAAATTTTCCATACTTGTAAGAAGAAGCCATTAGCGTCTCTTAATGAGTACTACAGCTGTATTTATTGCATTCATATTTCCTTTTGTTTTTTTATTTGGGGTTGTTTGCTTTCCTGGGTTCGACTGAGGCTTCCCTTTCCGTGCATCACGGGGAAAGGATGGATTCATGTTTCGTTAGGTGGTTTGAAAGATCGGCCATAACAAAATATTGTAGGCCAAATTTTCTCGTGTTTCAACTCCGACTGGTTCCCGTCAATAAATGCTCACCGACCGATCGTTCAAAACTTCAAGAATATTTTAGGGTTAGTTGCGGGAAGCGAGGAATGTAAGTTTTGAGCACTTAATTTAATAAATAGTAGGATAATTTATGACCAAACGTTTATGAAATCGTGCTTTCAGCTCGGGTTGGACTTACACACAAAGGACACTTCGTGACATCTCGGGAGCGCTCGCGATTGTGGTTCGGCTCGGTTTTCCTGTCCCACGCATCATGGAAAAGAAGCCCGGTTTGCACCAGTCGTCGCGTGCCTTAGGACAGAGCAGAATGAAAAGTACAGCGTACAATGTTTGCGTCCCAGTGTTCCCTCACTGATTTAAATTAATATTTCCGCACTTAGGCTACTCTATTGGGGCCTACTAGCCGTACCGAAACATCCCAATCCTCATTGAGCTCTGCTGAAAAAAAATGGGAATATTGATCCAAGCGAGGATTTATGTAGACATCCACGTTGAGGCCTTACCATTCGAGGGATAAGGGCAGAGTGTCCATGGTCGAAAACCTGCTTGATGTAGGTTGAGCCTCCGTGATCGGAAAGTCTTGCAAGCAACCCACGAATCCCGTTTTAATGCCCAACGTTTTCCTTTCTCGGGTGTCTTTCCTATGCGCCCTACGGGGCTCCCTTTTCTCTAGAAGAAATTTTTTGGTACGCCGTGATGGTACCACTAGAGGGGCCTCGCTTATTTATTTCGTTCCTTGATTTTCTCCACGTATTTTCCTTTCCGTCCCAACGACGAATAATGCTAACAACCATGTACACTTACTATGGTTTCTTTGCCCTTAAGAAGGCATGCACAAATGAGGGTCGGATACCGGTTATGAGCACCCTTCTTCCAAGCGGTCTGTGAATTAGCCTCTTGAGTTACATTGTGGGGTAAACCAAACCACAAGAGTATCGAAACTATCTAGTTTAAGGGAGTAGTCGCGAGGCCGAAACGGTGTTTAAACATGGGGTACGTGCAAAGGCACCACACTCGGGTTCATACACGCAACTATATGTAATTCTGAATTCTGTGTCATGATAGTGTTTTCATGCTAACTATAGCTATACTAATTGTTATTATAAAATTTGATTATATGCCGCCCCTAGCGCCCATCAGAAAAATAACTGAAGTATGCCGTTTATTCATGCGATAACCAGTTGTGCTATACCAGGTCAAAGATTAGGATGGCACAGTGACAATTTAGGGCTAACACGCGACCCGATCCCGTCAGCAAAGCCAGCGAGAATTTTCAGACTCATGAAGGGAAACAACAAACAACCGGATCAAGAGTAAACAACACTCCTCCAAAATCTGATGTGGCACCAGGTCCTGGGAGCGTCTCGCAGGTAACTGTCAAAGCTACCGGATTTCTGGCCATAACCGTTAACCAATTCTAATACTTCAGAGAAGCATGTCTGGAAGCAATCCAGGAAAGAGCAACCCCAACTAGACCGTGTTATTATTCCGGGTGGGTGCACAAACTTGCAATTCCCCTCCACTCTGGATAACGTAGATATTTAAACACGCGCAGGGGACTCCCGTAGCCGAAATAACACATCCCCGAGACTCAGGTCTGTAACAAAACAAGGGGGCTTGTGTAGGCATAATATCGCTCACGTTAATGTCTACGCCAAAAACGCGGGGAGTAGGAACTAAAACCTTGGTGCCAAGGGTTTGAAGAAAAGGTGGGTCAACCTTATTACCAGTGAGGATGCCTAAAGGGTTGGCCTCCCTCCGGGGTCCTCCATACAACTAACACGTAGGCCAAAATAGGGGCCAGATTGAACACCCTGGTTAACCCGCCAGCGACCTACTCAACTAACAGATTCCCGTTAGGTCAACTTTAAGTTCACCACGGGAGTGGGGGTCATCTGATCACCATAGCGGCACGACCATGGTGAGCCGGGACGCCTTAGAACCAGAACTAGTACAACATACATAGAGGCCACTTTAACCTTTCTTCTTCCGAAATCATCTTATCTTATGACAAAAATCGAAGATAAAAACTACATTGCAGAGTTGGCTGGTAAACTGCATTATCTGCAAACGGCACCAGTTAGTTCATTGGCGCCAAATTGGTAGCTAAGGGTGTATAAGACACTGAAGAAAAAACGTAGTAGCTAGATGTGCCGAAAACCCACGGAAATTGGTTTACAACATGGGTGTCACCCTGTCTATACGGCAGAGTCGCGGCCTCAGAGAAACAAAAGGCCCAACAAGCAGGACATCATACACAACACGAACGCTGCATAAGGCCACGAAATGAGTCATGAACAAAGCCTATGCTGGTGGGTTACTGCCCCCCTTGTAAACCGTTCTTTTTCCTGACGTTGTAACCTCCAGCCCCTATAGCTCACCTAAATGATAATTTTCCCACGAATTAGATATTTCCTAATCACAAATTTCCTGACTGGAGAACCAACAAATGGTTCTTATTCTTTTCACATTTGGGAATAAGATTTGCATACCAGGTCTTTCTTTAGAGTAACTTCAGTATTTTATACCTACCCACAAAATTATAGAAAATATTTCCCAAATCTATTTTTCAGACGTTCAGTAAAAAAATTAAGAAATGACGTTGCAAATATCTGCTATTCAGATTAGAGCGAGTTACCGCAGAGGAAATCTTGTCATGCTCGATGCCCTATAAACTCAGCATACAGCAACAAAATTCAGTACAAAACCTTTATTCAAGCATATGAAACATTAAAATACAAAAAAACACACACATCACAGTAAAACGATATATGTTAGGAGTTTTACAATACAACACTCATTGAACTACGACATAAATTTGTGGTCGTTATACGCCTCTTTGAAATCAGACAACTAAATTACCCTTTAAAAACGTGAAAGGCCTTCATTTCAAATTCGGTTCCACCAAGTCAAATCTAAATTCACTCAAGTGTAGCTATGCCTCAGTATTTTTAAGGATATAACGAATAATTTGGTAGCAAAATAGCACAGTACCAATGCAAATTCGCTTCTGTGAAACTTGGTGGCAAATTACATGTATATATAACCCCAGTACGAGTATGCACAATATGTTAGGTATATCACTAGTAGCTGTATCAAGATTGCAGAGTGTTGTGAACAATTATAGGTACACCTACGCCTTTTGTGTGTACAACCAATCAGCTCTCGATAGCATACATCGATATGCTACATGTGGATATAACACAGTACTGAACCAGTTACAACAAAACTAACACTGGCGATAAGTTTCCCATGCCCGAAAACCCCAAATGCAAGCTATCAGCCTCCCAGGACGTCACAATAAAATTAGGAATTCTGGGTCGAGGAACCATGGGGGCGCCATAATCCCATACCAATGGAAACATGGGCCGCTGAGCAAAACCAAGACCGGTAATAAGTTTCCCATGCTTGAAAATCACCAAGTGAAACTTTTAGCAGGTCAGGACATCGGAACAAATTTTCGAATTTTGGGGCGAGGAACCATACCTAAAACCACATAAGTCCAGAACCGGAGCCTCAATCCAAAAACAGAAGAAATGGCATCGGAATTTATCGTTTTACTATGAAATAAAACCATCCAAATAAAAAAATAATTTGCAAGTTGATATAAAAATAACCTTGCTTCATGAAAGGTACTAAAACGAGGAAAAACTCCTCATTTTAAACTCTGAGCTGGGAACCAGACCACAAATCAAAAAACGCCACGGGATATACAGACAAATCGGTTAGAGTTTCGAATCATGAAAATAGGTTAAGTCGTTATCGAGTTATGGCCGATCACACACCCGCAGGCGGGATTTAAAAGCTTTCACTCCTACAAAACACAATCTCCGCTACGCCACACTACACTCTGATGATAGAATTGAATCAATTTGCACACAGGCTTTGATAAATTTTCAATTCTAATTTGTGTGTAACTCAGCGTAAAATTCCTTTCAAGAATCGATGTCCTTTCCATGAAGGCATAGCTAGTGAAACTTCCACATAGATGCTCGAAACGTACACAACAGATGGAATACATATGCATTTATCTATCAAAGCCTCTAAAGTAATTTTTATTTTAACTCTCGGAACCTCTGAAGTACTTTTTTATTGTAACTATCAGAAAAGCTAAATTAATTTTTAATTTAACCTGCCCCAACTCTTAACTTGTAACCAATTCAGAGCAACTACTACTATGATTAATAACTAGCAATACTGTTAAATAAATATATACTTATCAGTTGAGAAATCCACTACAGAACAAATCTGTCCATCCTGATAAGACACGAGGTAAATGATCGCGTTATTTAGTTGGAAAGGGCCAAAATTTCTTTTTACTGACACCGCTGAAAACATGCACAGCAAATTTTTCTGAGGTCGGATTAGTATGGCTGTGCTAACACATGCACCACAGCGTGTTAACATTAACCCTAAAATTGGTGATATATATCCCTTTAGTATAAACCAAAACGCATATCTGTTATAGTCGTAAACAAAATATGACAACTTTTAAAGTTTCGTATCCAAGATTTCTCTGACATGATGTATTTACATATGTATATGATAAAACTAGTGTACACATCAAACACTATTAACGTGCAATATTTCTGCATACATTTCAAGTGACGTGCGCACAACGTTTTGATTTGGTTTAAACGAATTTTATACGTAAATCGATTAGTTCTCCAAAAAATATACATTAAAAAGAAAACACAAGAGAAATATATTGTGCGTAAAATTTACAGGCAAAATCAAAAAACGTTTTTCCTTTTATTATACATCAATCATTGCGTGCCGCAAATTTTTCGATACTATGTAGGTTGAAATTTCGCGGATATTAAAATTAATAATAATATATTAACATTCGAGTTAACGACTATAACTTTTGGCAAGTATACTTATTGTGAAGCATTTTGCTGTGTCAACGTGCTATTGTAATCCTGCCTGACTCACACAATCTGTAACATCGTCATGGTAACACATAGATTGAGATAATAGAGTCCAGTTTTATGGATCGACAATGTTCCACAGTCTATCTTAGTTATTAGTTACCAATCGTGTTTTCCCGTTTGATCACTCAAAAGTTATAGGTGTATACAGAAAATGACCGTCTTTTCAAAACCGATATCAATCACATTGTGGTTAACTCGGTTATAATATATATATTTAAAATATTGAAAACACATTGCAAAGCACATTATTATATCGCAAAAATGTACATGTGCCATTATTAAAATTGAATATGCAAAACAAATTTGATATTATTGGACAAGTCTCTCGTATAAGACTGCAAGAAAACTGCCAAAATACTAGTGAAGCTCGCTTTCGAGCCAAATTTCGAGTGGCGAACACAATCCCCCGAAGTCTGTTGTAAAAAGCACACACAAACCAAGCCTACACACAGTACGCAGGTGCAGCATTATATAAACCGTCAGTGATGAGTCATAGTTACGCTCGCCTCTTTTGATAGCCAACGTATGCAGTAGAGAAAACATCATACAACGAGTACAAAAACAATCAACAATTTAACAATTCAATAAAACCCTAAATTGACCGTGAAAAGAACATTAAAGAATTCAAACCGACACTTGAGAAAAATCTCATTTTTCATACCAAGTATGAAGTAGAAGTGTGAAATATATTTGCCACACAATATTTTTGACACTCGCAATCAGCTTGTTGGCCCAGAAAACCCCATATCCGACACTAAAGCCAACAATATGCACACATTTAGGTGCATTTCCCACGACTTTTCACCAAATATGAAATTTGGCGCCAACTATAAGCTTATATACTACAGATTGGGAAGTATTTTAAAAACTTGTTATATATCATTGGAAAGCCCTGGTAAAGCTACATGGAATAAGCCTATTAGTTTGCGGATACCTCGTGTACTTATTGAGAAAAGTAAAAGGAGGGGTGCCCGAAAATGGTCCAAAATGACGACATTTTGCCCCATAGCGTTTCCCACGGCAAAAAATTCAAAAATCGGGCTCCGTCACTACACCTAAACCGACCATTGCGGTTCGAATGAGCTATCTTGGATCAAAATCCGCCCAACCGTTATCGAGATCCAGGTGCGACAGACACACATACAGACACGACCTCCTCAACCCCCCTCCAAAGCCAAAATTGAAAATTCTTGTTCCACCCGAATTCAATTAGGCATAGATTGTCTTTAAGTCCGCCTAAAATATTTTTTGGGCAGCATTTTGTCTGCGAAACATTGTTATATGGACATTGTGCATAATTTTGCTACAGTACGCGCCAGAAATGAATGTCACGGTTCCCGTTAGGAAACAATGATATATTTTTAGCATACGATGAGTAGTGAAAACTAACACGCAGCGAGCATCGGCCATTTCTGTCAGGTACTGTATATATTCAAATTATCGCAACTTTCAATAAAAAAGCAAAGCTGGACAAATATTTTTATTACCCATTATACACATGGATTCTCCATATTGGGAACTGGATGACCCGGGCGAGAAACAATTACGCTCTGTCAAGAGTTCGGGCTCCCGTGGCGATTCTGGCGCTACCCCCGCCCCCTCTTGAATAAATCACCGTAGTTATCAAAAATCACTGCTAATTTTTTCACTCGATTCTCATATTGAAATTAAATATTCTATTAATTTACACACTTACGACTTTAATAGTTTAAAAGTTGCGTTTAACCTTATGGGATCGTTCCTGATGCTGTTTATTAATAAATTAACTTGCGTTTTCCGTTAACAACCCTGAATTTTAAATATTTTTTAGATTTTGCAGCACCCAGGTTTATAATCTGGGTTTCCCATGAGTTTATAGTGGGTAAAATTTCCAACGAAAGGAAAAGCCAGTACATAGTTTACATTATATTACGCTTTAAATATACAGTTATATAACACAAAAAGCTCGCATACACTGAAAACATAAGCTGTCAAAGTTCATATACTATTTTAAGGGTATGACGCAATTTAATTACAGATATATTGAGTTATGTATTTTATATAAGAATACGACTAAACCAGGGCCAAATAATGTTGCAACGCTTGAGATCTGCATATGGGCGGTAAATATCAAATGCAACACTTAAGCTTTACATAGTAACATAACTTCTGTATACATACTTAACTAGCACACATATTGACACTCTTCGCTAAGATACATGCTTCAAGTGTTTAGATATCGTACGACATATAGAACTACAAAGTAAAGCACATTTCCACATAAAGGTGGAAGTACTTTTTGTATTAGTGGGACCAGAATTTTTTAATCATACGGCAAAAACAAGCCCAACTGCGTCTAATAATGAGATTGAGAGAAGGCAACGCCGATCCACAATATACAGTACGCGCCAGAAATAAATGTCGCATTTCAAGCGAGCGACAGTCATAATTGATGGCGAACACTGTAAAAGAAACTGTGATTCACAATCATTGCACCACTTCACAGGCAATTATTACCGACTAGTAGTACCATCTACAAAAACTAGACGCTTCGCATGGACCGTTGGGTTTCCACAATGTTGGGGTTATATGTCCAACCTGAATATCGTTATATTGTATACTAATGTTCCTATAGTTCTGCATAGTCAATAGTTGTGAACCTACATAGTCTCGAGTCTGGCGTATAATTTATAAATAATTCGCATCAATAAAACTAGTAACTCTATCGAGATTGCAGAACGTAGTGAAGCATAGGTACACCTCCGGGGTTTTTTCGGGTCCAAATTCTAGGGGAGAGCCTAGGGGTTGTGCCCCCCTAGCTCGGGGGTGGGCAAACCATTTTAGGGGTGAATAACACAAAATATACTGACACGGTGGCTGACTGACATACCTGTTGTTTAGTTTTAGACTACGGTTAGCAATTATCTACAGATCTAGTAATTATCAAACGTGATATTATGTGAAATCACTAATTGATATATGGTGTGGTAGCTAATGTCAGACAAACGTGCAAAGCGTAGTATTTATGCGTAGTAATGGTAACTATAATTTTTTTAAATTAGATTTTAAAAATTCTCGGGGGGGACTCAAAATTCTAGGGATGGTGGTTTAGGGGTGGTGGAGCCGGGTTTAGGGGTGGTCCCCCCGTAAAAAACCCCGTCACCTACGTCTTTTGTGTGCACAGCCAATCAGCTCTCGATAGCATACGTTAATATGCTATATGTGGATATGACACAACACTGCACAGGTTAGAACAAAACTAACACCGGCGATAAGTTTCCCATGCCCGGAAACCGCACATGTGAAAACTATCAGCCTCTAAGGACGTCACAATAAAATAAGAAATTTTGGGTTGATGAACCATGGCGGCACCATACCCCTGTACCCATGGAACCATCGGTCGCTGAGCAAAATTAACACCGGGATTGAGCTCCCCATGCCCGAAAACCCCCAAGCAAAACTTTTTAGCCACCCAGGACGCCAGAACAAATTTTTGAATTTTGGGTCGAGGAACCACGAGGGTGCCATGCCGCAAACGTCATGAACCAGAGCCATTTAAACAAAACAGAGGCATCGGCATTTATCATTTTACTATAAAATAAAACCAACCAGAGAAAAAATCTCGAAAGTTAAAATAAACCTTGCTTCCGTGAAGGGTACTACAATGAGGTAAAACACTCTTATTTTGCCCACTGACCCCGAAACTTGGAAGTACCATACCTCCGTACCCATAAAAACATGGGTCGCACAGCAAAACTAACATCAACAATGACTTTCCCATGCCCGAAAACCACCAAGTGAAACGTTTAAGCTGCCAAAGACATCACAACAAATTTTCGAATTAGGAGTCGATGAACGACGAGGGTGCCAAACTCCAAAACCGGAGCCATAATTGAAAAACAAAGAGGCATTGTCATTTATCATTTTACTATGAAATAAACCAACCAGAGAAAAAAATTAGACAGGTTAAGATAAAATAAACTTGTTTTCTGAAGGCTACTAAAATAAAGTAAAAAAACCCCATTTTGACCTCTGACCCCGAAAGATGGCGGCACCATACCCCCGTATACATGGAATCGTCGGTCACAGCAAAATCAACACCGGCATTTAGCTTCCCATGCCCGAAAACACCCAAGTAAAACTTCTCAGCTGCTCAAGACGCCAGAACAAATTTTTGAATTTTGGGTCGAGGAACCACGAGGGTGCCATACCGCAAACGCCATGAACCAGAGCCATTTAAACAAAAAAGAGGTATCCTCATTTGCCATTTTGCTATGAAAAAAACCAACCAGAGAAAAAAATTCGCAAGTCAAGATAAAAACAACATTGCTTCCGTTAAGGGTACTGAAATGTGGTAAAATAGGACAAAAAACCCACATTTTGACCCCTGACCCAGACCCAAATAAAACGCTCGGTGGTGTACACGATAAATCGACTATGCCGGTTCGAACGAACCCAAGATCACGAAAATCGGTTACGTCGTTCAGAGTTATGCCCGATGACACACACAGACGGAATTTATAAGCTTTCACCACTGCAACACACAATCTCCACTACGTTACTCTGCGTTCTGATAAACCACATAGCAAGGTCTTCAATCGTCTTTTCTAAGTACTATTTTAGTCCTATGATGTTTCTATATGTTAGGAGCCCCCTTTTATTTGCTAAAACAAAACGACCCCAAATGTGAAGCTCAGGTACCAGCGGAGGTTTAACACCTGGACTCGTAGAACCAGACAGTGCGCCAAAACTAACTCGCCACGTTTAAAAACATGTTCTGCTTTTCACTGCGGGTCATTCGAACTGCGATCCGAGTTTCCCCAAGAGGCTTTAACCGCTGTAGATAGTCTAGTCTTAATAATTTAGAGCGGGTAAAAAGTAACAGCAACAAACCGGATCAACACCATATAAATAAAAGACGGAAAGGTAGCTACCCGAATTTCACGGCTAGAGCTAGCAATCCCGTTACAAAACTACACTTTCGGAAAGACGATTTGGATTGCAATTTATAGCCAAACCTATGCGTCTTTCTCTAGTTTGTTCAACCACCACTGAAACATCAGACTGGTGCAGCAGTTGCTCAAGTTTACTCAAGAACGCAATAGCAGAGGAACAATAAATGGTTGTTATTACCTAGGATAAACCCAACGGTTATTGTAATTTACGTTAGCTAATGTGTGAGTCCACTTTGGGTGCGTAAACCAAAGTTGTTCTTTTGTCAACGAATTATTGTTTCTCGCAGAAATTCGCGTTCACATTTTTGCCATTAGTATCGCATTTTTGTGAACGCGAATATGGGCTCTGTGATATGCGAATGATTGGATGCGGTTTTCCGCGGTAATTGCTTTTACGATCGCGAAATGACTTGACAAAAACAAGAAGTTAGGTGTACGCACTTAAAGCGGACTCACGCATAACAAAACAATGAATAGTTACTTCAGTTAATACACATAACGACACAAAAAGATATTGAATTTTTCGTTTTTGTATTTATTTTTTCGTTTTTGCATTTACTTTTGTATTATTTTCGAGCTATACATTAATGTGACAAGATTACGCATATATTCTCACATATTTCTTCAGCTGTTGTTTCGTAAATTGGTAAAATCATTATTGCCAATATGACGATAAATATTCCGTTGAATGCAACCCTAAGATAATACAAGGATAAATTTTAGAGTGTGATATTTTATTAAATTGCATAGATTGCAGTAATAATAATACGTATAAATTTAGGGCTTGGTCGACATTGAAAATACCAATAATCGATATCGATTTTAGAATAGTAATACGTACAAAACGAATTATGTTTCAATGCAATCGAACTCTACATCAGTTCAAAAGCAGTAACCAAATTAATAAGAATGCCAGTCTCTGTCGAAGATGAGAGCTCGTGTGAGAGTTGTTTGATGTTCATTCGATAACTATAAATTTTTGTTGCAAAATTATTCGAAAGCCCAAGTGAAGGTGATTCATACCTGTTCGATAGTTGTTCCTTTAGTGAAATTAAACCAAATTCTCGATCCGATGTTAGAGTTCTTCGAAATTTTTCAAAATGCGTTGTAGAAGATTGTTTATATTCAAAGTGTTGATTCGAAACCGATAATTTTTTGGCAGGGACTATAGTTCGAAACAAAAAGTTACATTGCGAACAACCTAAGTAAATGCGGAATTGTGGCTGACAAGTACTAAACTATTTTTAGAGTTGCAACAGTCTCGTCTCGTCAGATATAAGTAATTATTGCATTGATAACGAACAGTGAAATCGGCTTAACGTGAATAACGTATATAAACAGTACTGTTTCACTCAGTGGCGTTATATTCTGAACTTCATACTTCTAGACTAGGACTCCTCACGCACTCTCGCGGACCTCGATCAGCACAGTTGGGAAGCACCTCGATTCTAAGTTCATAAGTGAGATAAATATGGGGCCGAGCCACTGCCTGCCCTCGGGTTGGGGAAACCAGCTCGATAAAACCTTTTTGCATAATGTAAATTGTTTGCTACAGCAATAAAATACATAGTTAGCTCTTACCAGACATCGTAGAACACTGGACGATAATCATTTTTTTTCGTGTTTGGGCCTACGTAAAATCGCGATTAGGCAACACCAATGGCGCGACCAACGTCCAAATGTAGATCGACAAGCACAACCACGAACTAACGATTTTGACCCACATGGACGCGCGGTTGTTGTTAAACGTTATTGTGCTTGCACCAGACGGCCTAAAAACGTCAGTGATCATTTTATTACAGATTATAATGAGAACCATTAGCGGTAGGTAGAATTACTATGAATCCTTTTCCGTTTCGGCCAGGTCAAAATGAAATTGCATTCGTCTGCGTCCAAACGTAAATTGCTTCAGTTCGCGTTCAGGCAAAACTTCGCATGTCCGCGTGCAGACGAAATTTATTATGTCCGATCATGTCAAGACGCAATTTCGCCCATCCGCATCAGGTTTACTACTGTCCGTACTTATACGTACTACAACCTTGATTCGTATCCACAAATGACTGTTTCTTGGTCGATATTTGTTCGCATATTGCAGCACTGCTCAGTTGTAATGCTAAATTGTCCAAATACATAGCAACCACTTTCCAGGTTCAACAAATGACCTGTTTTACGCCAGCTTTACTACTTCCATTACTGACATGGCTTTGTCTAATGACATGTGACAAAGCCATGAATGCACGCATTCAACAAATTTAATAGAATATTGACTACCAACGTCAATATGCATTAGTTTACTCGTGGTGGTTGCTGCAACAATCACCAATTTTCACCATCTTGTGTACGACACAAATACACGCGACAACAGTATCCGAAAAAAGACCAGATAGCTTTATATATAATAATATGTGGGGTTTTGCCAACAGTGACCAAAGCGAGATGTTTACTTTTTAAAATTACACGTAACTACTGCTTTAACAAGACACGAATTAAAAACTGTTTCAGCTTGGACTAACAAAGCTTTAAATAAACAAATAGAAATTTCTGCTTTGAATTAATATGGATAATAGAACTCAATATTGGCAAATTATGACGACTGGTTAGGCATAAAACAAGTTCATGTTCAAACACTAAAAAGTCAGTGTAAAACGGCATGAAAATGTGACCATTTTCCAAGTGACATAGCTAGCCCTCCCGGTATTCCAAGCGAAAATAGCAATTTCCAAGTTTTCCAGAGTTATCCACCCGGCCTGGGTGGTGACGCAGCACGACGCACATTCGCTCAAAAGACAACAGTAATTTCTGACACGTAAAATTATATATTTTGCACTAAGTTATGCTCGAAGTACGATAAGATGCTTGCAGCGACATGGTAAAACAAAAAATGGAAATCAATTCCATTTCTCATTTAAAATTACTTTTATTTTTCTCTATTCTAATCGACTCTATTTGATTACGTTTTCATACACAAAATTGATTTTAATTTCACATTTGCGGATTTGATTTCACTCCGCTTAAGTGAAATGAATTTTAATCGAGTTAATACTATCAAACTATTAGCTAAGTGAAGCTCAAACAAACTGTTCATATCAACTAGATTAGCAACAGGTATTTTTGTTTAACATAAAATAGGTTATAAAATTCCCACCAAAAGTCGTTTTAACACGAGCGAATTTCATTACAGCTTTGTGGAACTGATTTTAAAACGAACTCATTTCAAATCAAGTACCGATATTAAAGCCATTTTCAGTTTTACCATATCTGTGAATACAACTTATTGTAGTTCCCGCATTATGGCACAAGTCACGTCTCCCAAATTCATCGTGCCACTGAGTTTATTTACAATATCCAAAAAATGCAGACAACGGAAACCGACAAGTAATTATACATCATGTATATAACTGTGTACTTAAAAGTCAGCAGCAAAAAGCCTATATAAGCATAAGTCCTAACAACAAAAGCCCAAGCAAACTACTTACGACAACCAATTCGTCAATGTCATCATGACGTAAAGCGCGGCAAGCATCATCATGAAATGAAAAAACGAATACGAATACGCTACGCCGTCAGTTTCATTATCAACCACACGCGAACCAGCCGACGACACTCCACCGGATGACGATGGGCCGCCTCGCTCCGAGCCTCCGGTAGCCATTGCAACTTCTGGATCAGTATCATCTAAAATAAGCATTGCGAAATATATATATTAGCTCGATCGTTCTCAAACGAGCAGAAGTTAATTTATTTTTAACTATGAAATAATGCGCTTGTTTGGGGATCAGAAAAATTTGCTATGCTACAAAATCTGTTATTGCACTGTATCATTTTCGTTCACATTATTTTATAGTGTTAAAGTATAGAAAGGTACCCCGTTATATGTATGAAATGTTTCTTTCGACATGGGCTAACCATACGCAAACTCACCAATTTTATACACTATGTTTACGGATGCTGAAAAATATTTTTACAACAGATGAAATATTGTTTGACGACCGACAAAATGTTAACACATCACCGTAATAATATCTGAAACATATCATTTAATCATAACGTAAGTCATGTATGTAATGCATACAGGGATCCAAAATTTTTCAACAGCACAATGGTTACATGCTGACTCGGCAACATACATACGTCCTGTTTATTTATAATGGTTACAAACATACAGTCACGGAGAAAAATAAATGCACACGTGGACGGAGGAAGACGCAGATTGACTAAGACGCGGACGGACGCAATTTCGTCCAAAGGCGGACGGACGCAATTTCGTCCAAAGGCGGACGGACGCAATTTCGTTTGTTCACCTGATCATTTCATCTCATTGAAATCTACAAAATCAACTTAGCCAGATATACAACCTTGCTGGCACGAGTTTTTTGGGACAACTAGATGGACCGCTGTGGCTCCGAATGCAGTTCGCCGATCCCTTACTATAGCGATTATTCAAATTATTGCTATACTAATAGCGATTTTCAAACTTAAGCATGTTATTGCGTGTCTTTACTTTACCACAATGAGAGTTTATTAAGTTATAAAACATGTTGAATACCATGGTTTTACTATCTAGCGCCGAACTTGACTATATTGCACGTTTTCAGAGGGGTTAAAGGGTTTTACGGTTCACGAAACCGATGTCTGACTGAAATGTAGTGCGTTTTCAACCGATTGGTTGTATATTGCGTGCAGAATATCAAGAATATCTATATTTCGGTTTTTCTAAAGGCTGAACATAGTGATTTGGTTATCTAGGGTCCAACATCATTTAACGCCTTTTCATGGGGTTTCAATAGGTTTAAGGTCAATGATCCTGATTTCCAGAATATAGTCTGTCTTGAGTTGCTTGATGCATGGCACCAAAAAATAGTCCATATAGAAGTTTTTCGGTGTGATAAATACCATGACCCAATTGTTTGGTTATATAGTGATCAACACGAATATTTTATGCCTTTTTTAAAGTTTTGTAACGGGTTTAGGGTCAATGAACCCGGCTTTCAAAACAGTCTGTCTTCAGTAGTTGGGTTATGTATAATTGCGTACACGCGACCAAGAATGGTCTAAATATAGGATTTTGGTATGCTGCATACAATGGTTCGGCTAGCATAAATATTTGATGCGATGTCACTTGTTTTCGATGGTTTTAGGGTCGACGAGATTTTAGATTTTTCAATGGGTTCAGCGATTCAGAGGTTCTAGTGTGATACATGCATCAAACACAACCTGTTACAGGCGATGACAGAAAATGGTAGCTTAAAAATGAAACTACGCTCACTCCGTTTCACCTTCGCATGCGAGATACTTATTGAAAATATATTACGATATACATTGATCATAACTTAATCATAACATAATAGTACAGTGTGTGTAAAGGGCAGCGAAATATGGCTTCTGCAATAATACAAGACGTATATATTGGACTTGGAATGACTGGTTGTTGTGTGATGACGCGGCCAGCTGACCTATTTGATAAGCTTAGCAGTTTTTGCTAATTCAATTATGTACATTTTGTTAAGAGTGTAGTTTCTGACGTTTCTATTGTAGATATAACACAAAGAACAATAATTTCTACCCTACAAGAGCGCCTCGGTGCAAACACAAACCGACACCAGTAGAAACAAAATACATCACCCCACAACAAGACGATTACCGATTATTAATTTATAGCCGACCATGCAGTGAGTGAGCGTTCATACTGTCTGCCCGCCCAACTATGAATATAGATACATTCGCAGACAACTAATGGTGGAGCATCTAAATAAGATACAGTACTAGCCAGAAATGAATGATGTTCATTCGATGTTCATACGAAGTGTCAGAATTTTGTTCAGATGTGTTCGAATTTTTGGAGCGCTGTTTGTAAATCCGTTGGACAGCTATTCGTACTTTGTGCGAGAGGTGTTCGTGATTACGACCGGATTACGACAGTGAATTCTGACGAGTACTGTACGTTGCATTGTATTCTTAGCAACTAAGCCGCATTTTGTAATTACGATAATAAGAAAATGTAATCGGGAAAGAAGCTAACGTTTGGTAGAGCGTGCTCATTTGGGTGGGCGAAACAGGTTTGAAGCTAAAAATGTTCTTACACTAACAATGACATACCAATGTAAATATGCTACTGCAACAGTTTTACTTTGAAAAATGCATTTTTTTCTTAAAGTTATGGAGCTGCATCATTGGTCGTTGCGTTAGAAAAATGCTCTATAGTTTTCAATTTAGCGCGAGTGTTCTATGATGTGTAGGGTACTGTACTAAACAATTTGCGGTGTAAAATGCGCTTTCCATAACGAAAAAATTTTGCATTCAAGATATAAATTGTTTTAAACTAATGGATTAATTACACCTGATTTTCATCACAAAACCAGTGAGTGTTGTGAAAGGTTTACAGGTAACTACAAATGGTAATGTAACAGGGGTCGACCGCTTGATGTGTGATTAACTACAAACAAATTGGGTTAGTCGGTGAAATGCCTATGTACTACTCTAGGAATTTCAAAATATCCACACGACCCAATTATTGACTACGATCAACAATATTAATATTATCTATTCTCAATTTGCCTGCACAACACGACACTAACTATTAATCATATGATTCTAGTGGTTGCAAGATTTAATCTAACTGCACCAACTGAGAACCGGACTGTAAAATGATCAATACAGTACTATGTACACAAGATTAGTTAATACCAGGGAGACCATTTTCCGTGGAACAACTGGTGCATGCACGAAATTGGGATCACAAAAGCGAATCCCACAGCAATAGCAACTATACAGCTAGAATCCCCAGAAACTATATAAAATCATAGCCACCACAATTGGAAAACTAAAGACATATCCATAATTCTACCTGATTGTAATAAATTCTTAGTTTAACGCTGAGCCATACCATCAAGTTCATCTCCTTTTACGCGCACACGAAATTAAAATATAAACAAGTCACATGAAAATTTGTCTGGAGTTTTTCAAAAACACTAAATTTACTGCTTACTCGAGTCATGCACTTCATCTGCTCGCATGCTTCGGTAAGCTAAAAATACATGTAACATTACATAAGCCTTCTTACCACTAAACTGATAGACACAAAATCGACAAAACTCCCTAAATGGCGAGATCAGCATCATTTTCGCCAAAAAAGCAGGCCGCTCAACATCATTGTGCGAATAAACCCTTCCTTGCGTGAATTAATAGGTAATTAATTTTGTGCACTGTTAAAAAATCTTACAACAGCGACGGATTGAACCTGTATAGCTTAAATGGGAGCTTCGTACGTTAGCCACTAGATATTATAGGAAGATATAGTTATATAGGAGTTGCTGCGCTGTTCCTTAAGGAACTTCACAAAGCGAGCGAATAAAACCGCACGCGCAAACGCACCGCCTACGACAAACTCAGCGAGCGTGATGTTTTAGTTTACACTGCATCAGATGTAGTGCACAGGGAGTAACCGGAATTCCGGTCCCGGCAAAAGTCAAAAACCATACCGGAACTCGGTTTAAAAATTTTGTTTATAAATGTCCACATTTTTGCTTCATCTGCGGTCCAAACACGTAATATATACACAATGACTAGGTTCCAAGACAACCAAACAAAAGTACAGATTAGCCTACTCAGGAAAATGCCTGTGAAACGTTAGTATGACACATAATTTCAATAGGAATATTTCATCTTAACCCAGCAGGAATTTGTTAACAAAACAAAGCCTACGCTCCATGCATTAGAAGCACATTCAGTTTGACACAATTTACCAAAGTTCGTATAGTGGAAGGAATGCATTTGCTCTGGGTGTATAAAACGACATACTGATCAATAAATTATCCTTATTAACTACCTCAGTCTCTTCAAAATTTCAAAGAGGCAATAATGTCATCGCAATACACAAAGTCTGATGTAAAAGTAATTTTACTATATTTTAAATCAACTGTATCTTCATTTCTATCTTCATCTGTTTTACTATGTATAAGTTTCGAAAACCAGGTTCCTTTTCCGGATGCCCTTTAAAAGGACAGTTCCGATTATTCCCTGGTGATGCACTTTGCAGAAAACAGTTAATAATGACCGTTCAATATTTTGTTGCAAAGTCAGTATTATATCTTTCAGATGAACGATAGAGCAGAAGTCGGACAGCAGTTCTACAATCTAAGACGGAATATAAACAAGAATGTATTGCTTGTTTGACAAATTTGAAAGATATTATTATTCGAATAAATTTTGTTCCACCGATGTTCTCAGTTTGCCTGAGAACTCGAAATAATTTTTCAATTACCGTCCGACTTCTGTACAAAGCTATAAACACTAGGGTGACTCTGTACGTAACTAAAAGCCACATTTCTGACTGCATTTCTTCAAATCTGATAGAACCAGACAGCTACTTCGATGCATCTATAATTTTTACTACTCCACTATGAGCGACTAAACTTAACCTGAGCCCAGTGACCATCCCATTTTGTAAAACCATATGTCAAAGCCACATCCACTGTCATGAAACAACTAAAAAAGGGGATTTGGTTCACTGCCAGGAGACAAGTAGTGATTTGCAGTTAGCCAATAACAATTCCATAACGATTATTAGTTTTCAATTAGGATCTTTCGCTGTTCGCAAACGAAGTAATGTAACTGCTACGACAAAAACGAAAGGGCCTATAGTTTTGCACTTATTGTTCGTAAGCACGGCTATTTTTAATTCAAGAGATAAAATTCTGTTCACAAGCATGAAATAACAATTTTTGCTTGAGTAGAGTTCGGTAATGCATTTATTTCACAATAGAAAAATAGCAGGCGGGTGCAGGTTAAGTTTACTCGAACATTAGAAATCATAATATGATAGTTACGAAAAAACGTAAAAAGACTAATAAATTCGAATCAATTTCGACATTTTATCATCGCTTCAACTAGGGTGTAACGGTACGCACCTATTGAAAAACGCCATTATCTTAAACCCCTAAATGACACTATGCCGCTCTTGTGTTTCTCTGTCTATAGTGATGCAATTTGCTGCAAAGGTAGCAAAATTTTGCTTGCTCTATAATTTTAAAAACGGTGTATACATGCAATGTATTTAAGACAAATCTATAACTGCACATAACTTGCTATCCGCATGCAACGGTACAGTATTTGTGCACGGAGACAGCAACAAACAATTACACCGCCACCAACTAAACAATTAATAGCGAATAGTGCATATTTATATTTTCGCTACTGTATGCTGAACAATTATGATGAACTATGCTTTATTACGTTTTATTATACAAAAATTATCAAGTCAATACAACACAAATCAATCCACAGTAAAGATTTTTATACCGCGAAAGTATCAAAGCGAATTTCAGAAAGAATGATTTCGATAAGTAAATTCCGGGATGACCGAATACCGGAAAGAAGTCTTGCTAAATGCCACATAGCCGACACGGATCCTAACAGATATCGGCAACAAAAAATTACGCTGTCTGTAATGGTGCAGCCACTAAAGTACTATAAATAAAGGCATTATATCTCGAATCGCTTTAAATTTACAGTGAATGCCACATTTGAAAACTACGGAATGATAAATATATAAGGGGATTTGGTCAACATTAACTGGCCTGTCCACAGTGTGCGGAAAGATGAGACCCCTCTATCCAAGTCCAATGTGTTCATGAGATTTTCCCCACGTCCGCTCCCCACTCGCCCGAAACACTGCATCTTCAATTAAACATTTAATTTATTAATGTCTCTAAATCTAAGTTTTGTGTATGGAAATTTTTTTACGCGCGAAAATTTTTAGATAGTAAAAGTAGATCAAAATAATACTTAGCGCTTTAAGCATAATTTATTCACTCACACCATTTTTGAATTTCACTCGAGAATGAACATGGTGGTCCCCGAAGTTCCACTCCCACTTTTCCCAATGCAGTGGACAGGACAGATTAAAGCCACTTTAGCGCAGCTGTTTTATACTGAACTGGTGAAGAGAATAGATAAATGGCCATGAAAATTTATGTTCAGAAAAATTTTACTTCCTCCAGGTTATGCCCAACGAAAATATTTTACGCCTCACATACAACACCATGCCTGCCCAAGTAAATTGAGTAAGCTTTATACACATTAGTTATTTTCGAAGCGACAGACAACGGAGCACGCATCGCTTGTGTACGCTAAATGACTAGTTATTTTCGAAGCGATAAGACAACAGAACACGCATCGCTTGTGTATGCTAAATGACTAGTTATTTTCGAAGCAGCAAAGAACGGAGCACGCATGACTTGTCTACGCTAAATGACTAGTTACTTCCGAAGAGACAGACAACGGAGCACGCATCCCTTATCTACGCTAAATGACTAAATCGTAAAAGGGTAAATTCCAAATTGACGTCACAGAGCCACTGCAGGGAAACTTGACTCCATATTGAGATTTTTGATGTCAAAATTGAACATGTGTAGCCCCGTGCGGTGTTATAAACGGCTAACGATGTACTCAATTTGAGTTTAAACAATGAAACTAATGTAGAGGACGGGTTAATAATAACCAAATAAGTACATCGTTCACCTAAAACATGCACGAATCTCAGTCAAACTTTTGGGAATTTCCCTTTTTTGAAATACATTTTGAAACATTAGCTCCAAAACGGATGCTGTGGCAAAACGTATCATATCGCAACGCTGTAGTTTACCATTTTTAATCCGATCCCCCTGAGAACTGCATAATATATGTGTAACTAGCAAAGCCAGAGAAAACAGAGCGAGTAGGGCTACTTTGTGGATATCGACTATTTCGTCGAACCATGTTCAGACCGCGGAGCCTATTTAAAGTCCCATGACAGTAATTACACAACGACAATACTTTGTTGACAACGCTAATGTCATTTTAGTCATACATAAAACCGAACAACTCTTTATATCTTGTTCCAATGACCAAAAAGACGAAAAATATAGCAATTTATTAATCACAGGTATTATGAAAAATTATAGTTTGATGATGAGGGGTTCTACGTTGCAGGACCCCAACGTTTGCTATATTAATAATTACCACAAAAATACATTTGCTTTTGTCATATTAGCAACTACGAGAACATATAGACACACTGTAATAACCTACAAATATTTGTATTGACAAAGTAGCACATCTAGTATTGACTATTTTCGGTGCCAAAATTTACCAAATTTTCCTATGGTACGTCCGGCAAGGTTAATGACACACCCAATCTGGGGTTAAAACAACCTACACGTTCAACGTGATAAGTAGCCTTATACTCCTATCGTTACATCTCGAGCGACCCCATGTGATCATTTCTCAATTCATGCCGGTTTATGATATTTTAAAGCAAAATCATTAGAGCAGTACAAACGTAAGACTATGTACACAATATTATTAGACTGTTCCGAGTCCAATAAAAATGCGAAAATCCATCAAGATGCGGAACTTTCACCTAGAAAGACAATTTTTATTGCGCTGACAGTTTTTAATTTATATTTGTTTCGCTCATCCAATTTCAACTAGCATTGCATAGCTGTCAGGCAATCCCTGATTCTTGAATTGAGGGACGCCACTCACAGCACCATACTTTCAACTTTATGAAAATACTACCACATCTAAAATCCCAGATATCGTGTAAAAATTTAGCACCAGTTCAAATTTTTTGACACTTTTTGCGAACAAACTTGACACAATTGCGGAGATGTCCGTGTTCCTGTGGCACATAGTTTATAAAACCTGTTTCCGCACAGATGCAATCGAAAATACTTAATCTGTCGACCATCAGAAATGAAAAGAATAATCACAAAAAGGCTAACCTGTACCCGATTCACCACTCGTATCGTTTGCGGATTTTCCTCCAGTTATTTTGCCGACTGACGTATTCGACGAAGAACGAATACTGAAACAAGTACAGTACTCGCCAGATTTGAGCGACGTTCGTTCGACAAATTCAAAATTATGTTAAAGGACTGTTCGAAATCATGGAGCGCTGTTTTAAATTTGTTCGAGAGCTGTTCGAAGTTTGTTTAAAAATTTTCGAGTATTGTTCAACAATAAATAATTTTTGTTCTGTTCAACATTAGTTCGTGCCTTCGAAAGATGACACTTATTTTTTACTGTAGGTAAATAACAAATAATGATGAAAAACAATTCTCGTGTTGCATACGTGACGCTGGGACGACGGAAAAAACGACGTCCAATGTACACATTTGCAACATACCATTTGTATTGCGGAATTAAAATAGAATCAGTTCAAACAAACAACAAATATTTTTAACAGCTAATGCCATTTTAACAACATCTTACTATACATAGTCAATATCCAAAAATGGACCCATAGTTTCTTTATATTTTTACATGTTTTGTGCAAACTGGTTGTAATCCAGCGAACCATAATCTTTTGTTTCAGTGCAACGCAGTATATGCAAAATGGTGAGCATAAGTGACATACACCAAATATGTAGTTTCGATTGTTTCCAATATTAGATCTACCAGAAAAAACACTCATAACAACACAATGAGAAAGTTGCAAATTATTGCACAAGTTGAGCAGTGAAATAATACTTACTTACCTCGCATACATCAGACACGCAAACCAAACGAACAACGAAACAATATTTGCCGGGATTGGAAATCCACTACCACCTTCAGCTTGACCACCGGGATGTATAACCTTGTCGACAATCGATGGCGCGCACACTGAAACAAACAATAGAACATAGCGTTGGATGATATTATTTCAGTTTTATTTTCGAGCCATTTTTGTGTACTCATGTACTCGGTTAATGCAACACACGAGCATACAACTTGAAAGTTTTTACAACTATTCCCATATACGCCGACTAATCACAATGCCTAACGCTATTCAGCTGGCTTTTCCAAATCGGAAGACGAGACCTCCATGAGCCAACTTTATCACTTAAGGCAGAATCTGCTCCCCATAAAAAGCGCCCGCATATTTTTGTGCCCCACCCCCTCATAAAGAAATCCCGTTTCTAATAAAAATACCGGCATAAATGCAAAGTGTTTCAGCAATTTCTAAAGTTCAACAAAATTATTTTCACGCTTAAAAATATAATAATAACATATCTTTATTTGTCGCCTCCCAAGATAATTTAACCCTATTATTCCTGATTAGTTACGCAAAACCAATAATGATTAGGCTTATAAATCTCTACGGCTTTTGTTGAAAATCTTTAACCCCAAAATCATCCAAAAACCGAACAGCAATATTTACGAAATTAGATACTGAACAGCGGTATATAATTTTATTTTGTTCTTACCATCAGCTAACCGGCTTGCATCAGCCCTCTATTTCTGCGGCACTGTAACTATTTACATATTAAACTCACTATTATCTGAGAATCTGGAGAATTGTCCACGTGGACGAAGTTGAATAACGCGAAATGCGTGTTTCGAGTGGCTAGTTAATTACAATATATTTTAATCAATAAGCCGATGGTCATGCGTTAGTGCAGAGGTTAAGAGAGTCATGATTTTTGTGAACCTTTATCCGTGCATGCATCTAAACACTTTTCATTTTCGAAATTTCGCGACACTTTCGATAACGAACCAACAATATATTTCAGCTACAAATTTCGACTCCTCCAACACAAACAAATATACTGATCCTCAACTCTGAATGAGCTTACTTCGATCCGGATTATTAGTCATCGCTGACCACGTCAAATACATAACGTAGCACGACACTGCGGACGCCTGCAACAAGCCAGATCGCGGCATTGCATCTTGGATTGGCGGCAAAATCGAAACAACCGACACAATGACACATAGTATCAAATTGAAACTAACGAAAAATTGGTGCAGACGACAGTCGGACGACTAAAACGGACATAACCAAAGTCGTAAAAATGAATGTAGAAAACCCGGAATATGTTTTGTGATATTTCAATCCAATTTTTTCTTTCAGCCAGCTGCTTTGAATAATCGAAATATCTTTTAACGGAATCTGTTTAGAAAAGCTTCATCGTAAACAACTATTAAAATTACATACCGAGAGATAGGATCTGACACATTTTTTAACAATAAGTTCGGGATTTTACTATCTATATACGTAAGACAATCCAGGAGCACAGCAACAGTCTCCATACTTTTTACATTTTCACTTGATTTCCATCACTTTATTAACATCCAAATTTTACGATTTTCAATGGTTTCAAAGTTACAGATATTTTAGCGTAGTATACATCAAACACAAAGCCTGTTACAAGGTGATCTCTCAAAATTACCGGTTGATGAAACAACGCTTGGTTCCTTTTATCCTAGCAAGCGAGTTACTAGTTAATAGGTCGGGAATTCAGCTGGAAAGGCCATAACTCGATAAAGACACGGCGAGAGAACTTCTAACAACTTAGGAGTTGAATGAGACAAACAAATTTACGAACCCGTCTACTGACCTATTTTATTGTGGAAATCAGCTCGATCTATGCAGATTTGTTGACGACAAACTTAATTTACCTAGGTGTCGTGTCGGTTAGTGATATATACAATCCAAGGAGACGCCAAAATATATTTGCCAGAAAATTAGCATTCGACAAAGATTCCGTGAAAATCAAATTAAGAAAGAACTATCCCATAAACTCAAACTGAATGATGAACTAAAAGAATTCCTGCTTTACCATAACAAGGAAACTGAAAATTAAATCAAACGCGGTAAGTTTGATTCTCATTCACTCCAACCAACATGTTCGCCATGACCATCGGTTGCAATGATTTTAAGATGTGCACCTGCTTAAACACAAAAGATTCTTGATGCCTTGTGCGCAATATTACAAAACTACTGAAGGCAGACTATATTATGGAAACCCGGTTCATTTACAACAAACCCATTGAAAACCTATGAAAAGAATGAAATATATCTGCTGAACTCTATATAACTAAATCATTGTATTTATTGTTCAGAAAAACCTATATAGACCATTTTCGATTTCCTGCACGCAATACTCAAATTTTCAGAAATCGCGATTATTCAAAAAAATGATATTCGTACTCAGCGCGACATGCTGAGTTGAACGTTACCGAACTTGACCCACTGAAACTATTTTTACATTTTTGCCTCAATTTATCGAAAGGGAACCGTTGATCATAACAAAACCGAAAAATTTATCCGATCAACCCAAGATGGTTACTAGCGAATCCGACTCGACGAGAGGAATTGAGCGGTGTTAATTGGAGCCATACGCCCATTAATTACCGAAATAATCTTAAAAATACTAAACTAAAGTATTAGTTAGAGTAACTAAACACCATTCTGTAATCGTAGTCATTAAGTCAATCACGAAGTGTTATTCTAAACCTAAGCACTAAGGCTAAACTGTTCTTCATTGTAACAGCTTTCTATATAATCATTTTTATTTTTAATTGCATCTCTTTTAGGTAAATAATAATGATCGGTTAACCTCGTAATCAACAATTGAATATCATCCCTGTCAACACCCACCATCTTGCCAACCAATATCAACAGCACTCTCATTCAAATCGCATGACTACCGCTACCCTGTTTCAACTTTAGAACTGATAGCATGGCGGCGGCTTATTATTAACGCAAAAATTTTGAGATACATCTTAACTCAATCTTGAGAGCATAATCACGCACACCACCCCAGAATTATAGTATTAATTTTTCCAGCGCATTTACTTACAGAAAATATAGCAAATGTAACATTACGACAAATCTATCGACCCCAGCATAACATAACCCAGAGTGTAGTTAAATGTTGACACCACCATCGTGCTGAGTACCCGAGATTTACATCTTGACGATGTTTCCCAGCTTCTCGTACTGCTAAGCATCTAGAATTATTGTCGACTGATACCGCTTCCTTTTGACATCAAATAACATGGTCCGCCTGCACACGAAACCAGTGACCCTAGGGCCAAACTATATCCGTATTTACCCGACGGGGTTTGACGTAGGTTGACCAAAAACAGCTTAATCCATGCATCCAATGTCAAGTCATGACCAAAATTCGAAAAAACCCCTAGATATATTTAATTTTTCCGCTTCCCTCAACGTTGGGAAATCATGGCGTGCCCGCCCCCCTCCTTTAAAGATACCGTTTCGAAACCTTTCCACACGATAGAGCGTCAACAGTTATCCCTGGAGAAGGTGCTGTATGATTTTCAGCGCACGTTTAGATAGTTAAATGTGAAAAAAAGCACATATTACCCATTTTAAACCGATTAAAAACGGTGAATAATAGACTACATAGCTGAAACAATAACAATCAAGCATAGCTGAAAAAGGATGACCCTGATCTGGATGAGATCTGTTTTTGATATATGAGATGGTTGGTGGTCCAGAGACTATGAGTGTATAGCTGAAAAGATGGTGCGCCCTTCCCTGAATTCTCCCCTCAATTAAGACAGGGTCGAAAACGCTCTAGGTTTTAGAAATAGGGTTCGTCGACCGCAAACCATGAAAACCCCATTAAAGGGTATAATATTGTTGAGCTGGAGTCTAGATAGGAAAGCCATCGTATTCAGCGCGTTTGCTTTAAGATAAAAACGTGAGAACATGCCGAAATTTAAAAAATCAATATTTAAAGGGTCGACGAACCATATTAATGCCCACAGCGGCCCAGGGAGTGGTCCCCCAAAAAAGGGATCAGAAAAGTTGTAGATCTCGTTAAACTGATTCTGTATGGTCGACGCGAAGCATATATCACGAGATATGGGCTGCAAAAATGTGTTGCCCGTATGGCCAGATTTGACAAAAACCCTTAAAACATGTTTTTGCCATGTTGACCCCGAAAATAAGTTCGGATCTATCGAAAACCCTTATTTCAGTAAATCTCCGTGTATTCCCAAATAGCGGCGTTTAATAATAAATTGTATTGTACTCATTATATTTAGGATATTTACAAACTCGGTTAGTTAAATACACATGATGATAAAATGCAGACGTTAAGATCAAACCTAACTAAATTAGCTACCATGACCCAAACGCTATGTTATCATTACAATGTACAACTTTTATATAACAATGTACCGAAAATAGGGTCGGATCTGTTCGCATTCAACTAAATGACACATCATGATCACTTTTACTATCGCTCGAAAATTAATTGAAATCCACCCGAAGATGAGTTGTGTGTCACAGAAACAGACAAAAAATGAAATTTTCATGACTGTCCTCCTAGCTTCCTCAGAGGAAATTCCGCCTGCTTCGTTTCCACCAAGTTATCGCACTGAAACTAAGAATACTATACTTCCATCTGAAAAACCATTTTAAAATTACAAACACAACTTACCGGTGCATACCAGACGTAGCCAATTACAATCAAAGCAACAGTTAAGCCATAGAGTAGAAGTGTTGCAACCAAAAGGGCTAAAATTTAAAATACACAAAGATGTAAATAACTATATACGCTGGGTATTTTTATAAATCGATTCTTCCCATGAACCACCATTTTGATTTGAACTTCAAGCTGAAAATCGTTCAAAATGAACCGTCCAGAAAACACTGGAGCTAAAAATTTACGATAATAGATAGAACATATTTTACTAAATGTCAACTTCTGAATAAAAATTTACTAAATGTCAACTCCTGAATAAAAGAGTCTATGAGGTCAACAACCCATGTGGATGCCAAAAAAAAATACAATCATAATGACTTCAACACAATTCCATTTAAAGTAATATAATTTGCCAATAAATTTTAAAACCTGCAATCAATATTACCGTAGTGAACAGAACTTATTGTTGAAGACATTTTTGTCTTCGCGTATGGCAGTTGCATCTCATACAATAACATTATGGTTGGTGTTTCAACCATATGAAGTTTTGAAAAGCTTGCGCTATCGACCTATTGGATGAGAAATTGTCTGTGGCAAAACCGTTTCATTCATGTCTTATCTATCATAGCTGTCCAAAGTCCGTTCACTTAATTGAAAGTGGGGTCTGTACACCAGGATGGTACAGTCAGAATTTTTGGAAACTCATAATTTTCCACAATAATGGAGGATTTGCATATATCTCAAACTAGAAACTGATGCTTGGGACACATTTCACACATACTATATTCAGGAGATTTTGTCACACAACAACTTGTCTAATATTAGGTTACAAATACAATACAAACTGAAACATTTAACAATTTGTCGCTGTAAATACCGGCTAGTAACCGGACACAGAAACAAAATCAATGAAATTATTTAGATCAAATATACGGTAATACGGACTTTGTCGAACAATAACTTGTCTAGAATTAGGTTACAGACACAACACTAATTGAAATGTTTAGCAAATTGACGCTGTATATAAATACCGGTTAGTAAAAGGACACAGAACTAAATCAATTGAATTATATAAATCTAAACATGACCATGAACAATACAAGTAAAAATTGACCAGTTGTTCTAAACCTACCTCCGTACCACATCTTATTCTGAGTTTCTTCATAATTTCCGACCCAAGCTTCTGCCCATCCATGTACGAAATCAATAATCAGCACCAGTTGAATGAGAATAAAAACAAATGCGCCAATCATGCCGAAATACATCCACACTGAAAATAACTAGTACCTCTATCGAGATTGCAGAACGAAGTGAAGCATAGGTGCACCTACGCCTACACCTTTTGCGTGCACATCAAATCAGCTCTCGATAGCATTCGTCGATATGCTATATGTGGGCATCACACAATACCAGCACAAGTTACAGCAAAACCAACACCGGCAACGAGTTTTTACCATGTCCCAAAGCCCCAGGTGCAACTTATCAGCCGCCCAAGAAGTCAGAACAAATTTTCAAATTTTGGGTCGAGGAACCACGAGGGTACCTCAAACCCCGTAACTCCAGAACCGAAGCCTTAATCGAAAAACAAAAAAGAGGCATCGAGAATTATCATTTTACTATAACATAAAACCAACCACAGAAAAAAATTCGAAAGTTACTAATAAAAATATCCTTGCTTCCGTGAAGGGTACTAAAATGGTGTAAAAACCCTCATTTTGATTTCTGACCCCGAACCAAAGGGGCGCCATACACTTGTGCCCATGGAACCATGGGTCGCAGAGTAAAACCAATACCGGCAATGAGTTTCCCATGCCGGAAAACCCCCAAGTGAAACTTTTCAGCCGCCCAGGACGTCAGAACAAATTTTCAATTTTGGGACGAGGAACCATGAGGGTGCCATACCTCAAACCCCACATAACTCCAAAACCGGAGCCTTAATCGAGAAACAAAAAAGAGGCATCGACATTTATCATTTTACTATAAAATAAAACCAACCAGAGAAAAAATTCGAAAGTTACGATAAAAATAACCTTGCTTCCGTGAAGGGTACTAAAATGGTGTAAAAACTCATTTTGACTTCTGACCCCGAACGACGGGGGCGCCATACCCTTGCACCCATGGAACCATGGGTCGCAGAGTAAAACCAATACCGACAATGAGTTTCCCATGCCCGAAAGCCCGAAGTAAAACTTATCAGCCGCCCAATACGTCAGAACAAATTTTCAAATTTTGGGTCGAGGAACCATTGGGGCGCCATACCACCGTACCTCAAAACCGGAGCCTTAATCGAAAAACCAAAAAAGAAGCAGCGGCATTTATCATTTTGCTATGAAATAAAACCAACCATAGAAAGAAATTCGAATGGTAAGATTAAAATAATTTTGCTTCCGTGAAGGGTACTAAAAACCCCCATTTTTACCTCTGACCCCAATCATGGGCGTCATACCCCTGTACCCATGGATCGCAGAGCAAAACCGGCATCGGCAATGAGTTTCCCATGCCCGAAAACCCCAAGTAGAACTTATCACCCGCCCAAGACGTCAGAGCAAATTTTCAAATTTTGGGTCGAGGAACCATTGGGGCGCCATACCCCCGTACCTCAAACCCCATAAGTCCAGAACCGGAGCCTTAATCGAAAAACAAAAAAGAGGCATCGCATTTATCATTTTACTATGAAATAAAACCATACGGAGAAAAAAATTCGATAGTTAATATAAAAATAACCTTGGCTCCGTGAAGGGTACTAAAATGGGGTAAAATGGGGCAAAAACCCACATTTTGACCCCTGACCCCGGCTTCAGACCCCAAATCAAAAAACGCTCGGAGCTGTACACGGTAAATAGACTATGCCGGTTCGAATTGAAAATCGGTTAAGGCGTTCTCGACTTATGAATGGTCGGTCACACACACAGAGAGACGTTATTTAAAAGATTTCACCCCCCACGTTTTGACCCCTGACCCAGACCCCAAATCAAAAACGCTCGGTGAAGTGCACGGTTAGACTATGCCGGTTCGAATGAGCCCAAGATCATGAAAATCGGTTAGGGCGTTCTCGAGTTATGGCCGATCACACACACACGGAATTTAAAAATTTCACCCCTGCAACACACAATCTCCACTACGTTTCACTACGTTCTGATAAATAATAGTATTAATAGATTTAAAAAAACATGTGCGAGAAGAAAACGTAACGTTTTTGAAGATTTAAAACTTTTAGCCCGTATTCTACAGTGCAATGCTGGCCAGTCCACTGTCCTAAGAAATGTGGAGAGGAGCTTCAACGAGCCCACTATTCATTTTCGGGAGAAATTTCTAAACGAATAGGATGTAATGCGCCGGCCAATGCTTTTCCGCTACAATGTTGTCAACGTTTTACATAGTTGGCGGATCAGTTTCTTAATTTATATTACTTTAGTTAAGTTGGTTACACATTTTTCGTTAAAAGCCGACCATATTATAAAAAAACTAATCTAATCGATATTTCTAGCATGAACCCTAACTTTAGTATTTCGGCGTATTCGACATTTGCCTATAAAAATGAGTAGACACACATTGATACATTTCAATGCTAAAATACGACTACAGATCGTGCAGGTTAAATACTAATGCGCGCTTAATTCGAAAATATAGCATTTTTAACCATGTACGATGAGTATTACAAACCAATCTTCGTAATATCATTAAGAATAATGTTAGGTTTACTCTGCGACGCGTATGAATAAGCCGCAATCAAGAGTTTAATCCGGGAACATTCATATTCCCAAACTGTTTTACCCCTTCAACGATCCCTTTGCATTTACTAGACAATATTGTTAATACTTTGAAAAAGGCGATGTAAAATACATTTTCCAGCATTATTTTAGAAATTCAAAGTATTCCATAATTTTATGAAAACGAATCCACGATTAACGGCTAAGAACAATATTATAACTCTTTGCTAACGAGCTAGCACTTACCATTTCCAAATCCTGGCGGAAAAAAGAATGCACCAACTGCAATTCCAGCCATTACCACATACTTGAAAAACCAGAACCTGGAAGAACAACATAAACTACAATTCCTATTGTAGTACATTTATGTATACAAATTCACTTTGAAAACAGTTAGCCCGTGATACAACTTGGTTCTAAAACGGTAATACCGGTAGCAAGCCGAGGCTAAAGCACGACGGACGAAGGCTGAATAACTGTGTGATTCAAACACCCATTTTAATTTTAACCAACCGCTATGCAAACTATTAAAAACGTATTAGCACAAAAAATTACAGACTGCACAACGTTTTGAGACGCACTGTTCAAATGCAAACGAAGGAATTTCCAAAAGTTTTGTTTTGACATTTTAAACCAGAAGCAGTTGTTTGTATTTTGTTTTCTAAACAAATTTTGAAATTGAAAAATGCAGTAGTGGAAATTCACTTTCGTCTACAAAGGTGTACGCGGACCAAAACACTGAATCACTTCACTTAAATTATAATACTAAGAGTCCATTATAAAAAAATTTGCAGAAGAGTATACCACTCATACTCACATAGCCACACTCATATAGTTTCCATATCTCATGATGTGTTCGTTTTTAGACTTACACAATCCCCAGCCCATCCCAAACGTAAATAACCAATCAGATTCGAGCAGGAATCGATGCCGCCGGTGGTTGCTACCCCTGATGCAAACTTATCAGAAGGTTGTGTGTATAATCACATCGGGTTCACCAATGTCGAGCGCGGTACAATAAACGAGTATAGTAAACGGAACGGAAACGAAAGTGATATATTGGTAAAATACACAGGTTTATATAATACAGATAATTTGCATAGTATGATGAAATATAAGAACACATAAGCGTTAACGTCAGCAGGAAGTAAGTATTGCATCAGATTTCGTCATCAGTCTTCATGAATCGTCACCGCGGATGTCGCTACAGATTGTTCGCTACTTGGTAGCTGCTACCCAGGGAGTAACCGGAATTCCGGTTCCGGCTGCGGTTCCGGCAAAGGGCAAAAACCATACCGGAACCGGAATTCCAGTTTAAAAATTTTGTTTGAAATTTTCCACGTTTTTGCTTTATCCTGTAATCCAAACATATGTAATATATATTATACAATGATCAAGCTCCAATACAACCACGCAAAAGAAAAGTAACTAACCAATTTGCCGTGTGAAACGTAAGTGGGCACATAATTTGAGCAGGAATTTTTCATAATAACCTGCAGGAGTTTGTTAAATCAAAGCCAGGTCGATGCCTGTAGCAGCTATTTTACACATCCAGAAGTGTGTAGGATACGTTTGAATTAAACCGGTCCAACTCGGTAACAGAGTATGGCTTACGCAGAAGTACTTAGGGTATGTTTGGCTAACATAAATTGCGTCAAGCACCCGCCAGTGCGCTTGTAAAGTTGATAAATCAGTCTAAATTGAAGTAAACTAACGTTATCTGCAACGCAGCTAGAAACTGCTTTCTTGGCAATGAACTGTATTTATTGAAACTGTGCGATCAGCATCACAGTGTGTCTCATTTATAGCATTCTGATTAGAAAGCTTTCGTCATTATGATCTAACTGACGGGCACTGTTTGTCCAACGCTAGCCTAAACAGTGTCTCTGACCACTGATCAGAAAATTACCTTCTATCTATTATTTTCTTAGAATCATATAAACCAATAATTTTAAGTTTCCTACAGAAGAACATGCAACAAACGTATGTGTAGTAAAGGGAGCCGACTGGAGACAGAGCGAAAGTGTGTATTTTACGCTCCAAGCTTTGTAAGCACATTCGATTTGACGCAGTATACGCAATGGTGTATAGTGGAAGACATTTTTTGCTCAGAATGTCCAAAAACCGATATATTTGATCGATAAATAAACATTATTAGCTTCCTCAGTCTCTTTAAAGTTTCAGAAAGGCAATAATACCGTCGCAATACATTAAGTTTAATCTAAAAGTTATTTTTAATGCATTTTAAATCCACTATACCTTCATTTCTTCCATCATCTGTTTTACTATATATAAATTTCGAAGATCAGGTTCCGGATCCGGTTTAAATGGACGCTTCCGGTTCCGGTAAATTTGGGTTCCGGTTATTCTCTGCTGCTACCCCATCGGAAAACCTTGTGGGTGGCCGATACTTCCCCAAAGAACCTGGGCGGTACCCCCCGGGAATCCTAGGCGGATTTGGCAAGACGAAAAACGACCACACCATCGGACAAAACGTAATACATCAGTTTACACATGCTCGTTTAACCAGCGCGGACGAAAGTTTGCTTCCACTATCAAGAGCAATCAACAATTTCATAAAATTTGGCAAGCCAATGCACAACCGCTCTAGCTAGGACCAATTTAATATAGCAGCGTTATACAACTACTAGTGATGAAAATTTCGAACCCCAAGATTAAACTAACCCATTTTGAATTTTTGACCGTGGATCAGCACTCGATTTTACATTGATCATAAATAGCAAAAACAAGAAAAAGAACACCGCCATTGCAAAGCAAACCCGATAGACAGCCAAATATCCAATGCCACGTTCGCAATCTAGTCCCGAATGCTCGCAAATGTCTTTGAAGAAGCCCTGAATCAATCAAAATACATAGTCATTGAATAACATGAACAAAAATAGTCGGAAACGGAATCAGCTGAACGACACTTTTAATATTAAACGGAACCGGAATCTGGGCTTAATCTATATTTGTAAAATATATAAAGTCAAAATACAGTGGCTTTGCTCGAAGTGTGCTAATAATGACTGTTATGTTATTTTTCTGCAACTGTGAAGGAACTCAATGGAACTAAAAAATCCCGTTATTGAGCTATTTATGAATCGACATGACGTTTCCGGATTTTAGTCCACCAACGCGTCCACTACGTATCTCAGCAACATGCTTGTGTCCCATTGCACAAATCACAGCCCAAATTTTTCTGTGGAAATATCTGACCAGATATATAAATGCCTATCTTACTAAAACCTTATGTTATACGCTGCTATTATTATATCAACTATGTCGGTATTGCTACTGATAAAAACCAATAATTTGGCTGGATGTTCCAACGTAAAACATCTGTCTGTATGTCAGAAACATAAAAACGATTTATTTTTACATCGCATTCATTCACACCATTGCCCTGATGTAACTAAGATACCCGAAAAATCCACGTTCCCTCAAGCATCGTTCCACAGCCGCGGCATATAAGCGAGGAGCGGATTCGTGTCTACAAAGTTTTGAATATCTGTTGACAATTCACGTTTAAGTAAATCAAAGCAGTCTACACTGCGTCGAAGGTCACTAATATTAAGCTGTACAAGATCAAACGCATGTACACCATAACTTTCAGAATGTCTTTCTTGCATAGTTTTATTAATGTAAGGTTAAGAAAAACCATTCCTACATGGTTGAGGGAAAAATCCATCAGGAAGTATCTTTTTAACAATTTTGAGGTCAATTTATTGAGTTAAAATTTTGTTCAACTAGGTTGTGAAATTGGTACAAAAATGTATATGTGTTTGGGACACAAACTGAGCAAAAATGCGACAACTGTAAACAAAATGCTTGCCGGGATCCGTTTCCCGTGTGATTTCTGCTTTTTTGCCGGAACCGGGGCAAGATTTGCATCAGGAGCAGAACCCACCCTGATATTCACACATATAAATTACGGTTACGTTTCACGCGAAAATTGTTTTCCGCGTGCGACTTCTACGAAAAATTGCGTAAGCTCACAAACAGTAGCAAAATTGTGAATGAAAATTACATACATAATACATTAATTGTATAAAATTAAACATTTCATATACATACCTCTGACAACTTTTTCTGCAAACTCGGAATTAACATAATAATACCA